>APFE031311691.1:0-14099 GCA_000404065.3 Pinus taeda | reverse complement strand
CACACTCAATCCATGATTTACCCTTGATTAAAAATTATTCTCGATATTATAATTTTTATAGCATAAGATATTTAATTTTTTTTAATATTAGTTCTGGGTCACATGGGCACTATTTACGCTTAAGGTAGGTAAATTATATTATTAAAAAATTTGTCGATGCCTAGTCACACCTGTATCTCTTTTGAATTTTAAAGGATTTTGATTGGTTTACACGTTATGACATGGAAATTCAATGTTAACTTTTTAAAATCAAATTTCCTCTAATAAGCTTGTACCCTGTTCTAGCTCAAAAATGACCCCTAGATTTTTTTTAAGCTATGGGAGATTTTGGATATGGTTATGTATGTTTCTAGGTGAATTTTAAAAGTCTTGTTAGGAGAAAATTTTAGAATACAAATTCTATCCTCCTTTGGTTGGTATCTAGTTATTTGGGGATGTTCTCATTTAATATGAACAAGTTGTCATCATAGATTAAAGACATTAGCTCCACTATAAAAATTAAGCAAGGATACCTTATGCGTAATAGTATTCAAGATTGGGTATTAACAAGTGGTGGTTCTTAGAGGTGGAAAAGTACATCTTCCTCCTTTCCAGCATCACCATATCTGCCTTTCTAGAGATATTTAATAAAATTTAAGTTATAATTGAATTTAGGCTTTTGTGATCCATATCATGAAAAACAAGAAAACTTTCGGGTAAAATCACATCATCAGAGCTTTGTCGATGCGTTTCGAACCATCCATTACAGTTCATCGTCAGGACAAGATGAAGAACCAGATCTTGGCAAGTTAAATAGATTAAAAAAATAAATAAATAATAATAAATAAATAATATATAATAATATAATAAAAATTTAGCCATTTATAATTAACAATTAGATTCTGACTAACTTGAATATTTTATTAATAAATAATATTTTTAATATAAGAAATAATTGTTGAATATAGCAATTAATTGAATTAAAGAATAATTAGGAAGTAATTTTAATGAATGATATCTAAAATAAAAATAATATTTAGGTCAAGTCTAAATAATCAAAGTAAAACAAGTAAATTAAAAAATTTAATTAAATTTAAATATGAATTACCCCATTTAAAGTTAAAAAATGTAAATCAAATTTCCTCTAATAAGCTTGTACCCTGTTCTAGCTCAAAAATGACCCCTAGATTTTTTTAAGCTATGGGAGATTTTGGATATGGTTATGTATGTTACTAGGTGAATTTTAAAGGTTTTGTTAAGAGAAAGTCTTAGAATACAAATTCTATCCTCCTTTGATTGGTATCTAGTTCTTTGGGGTGTTCTCATTTAATATGAACAAGTTGTCATCATAGATTAAAGACATTAGCTTCACTATAAAAATTAAGCAAGGATACCCTATGTGTAATATTATTCAAGGTTGGATATTAACAAATGGTGGTTCTTAGAGGTGGAAAAGTACATCTTCCTCCTTTCCAACATCACAATGTCTGCCTTTCCAAAGATATTTAATAAAATATAAGTTATAATTGAATTTAGGCTTCTGTGATCCATATCATGAAAAACAAAAAAATCTTTGGTAAAAACCACATCATCAGAGCTTTGTCAATGCGTTTCAAACCATCCAGTGTGGTTCATCATCAGGACAATATGAAGAACCAGATCTTGGCATCAAGTTAAATAGATGAAGATAAAAAAATAAAAAATAAAAAATAAAAATAGAAACTTAGCCGTTATATATAACAATTTAGATTCAACTAAATAAATATTATTTTTACTTATAAATATATCTTTAATATAAAGAAATAATATTTAGGAATTAGCATTAATATTGAAATTAAGGAAATTTTAATAGTGAAATGAATATATTAAAATAAAAAATAATATTTAGTTCAAGTCTAAATAATCAAAGTAAAACAAGTAAATTAAAAATTTTAATTAAATTTGAATTTGAATTACCCAATTTAAAGTTAAAAAATGTAAATCAAATTTCCTCTAATAAGCTTGTACCCTGTTCTAGCTCAAAAATGACCCCCATATTTTTTTAAGTTATGGGAGCTTTTGGATATGGTTATGTATGTTAATAGGTGAATTTTAAAGGTCTTGGTAGGAGAAAATTTTAGAATACAAATTCTATCCTCCTTTGATTGGTATCTAGTTCTTTGGGGATGTTCTCATTTAATATGGAAAAGTTGTCATCATAGATTAAAGACATTAGCTCCACTATAAAAATTAAGCATGGATACCTTATGTGTAATATTATTCAAGGTTGGGTATTAACAAGTGGTGGTTCTTAGAGGTGGAAAAGTACATCTTCCTCCTTTCCAGCATCACCGTGTTTTTCTTTCCAAAGATATTTAATAAAATTTAAGTTATAATTGAATTTAGGCTTCTGTTATCTATATCATGAAAAACAAGAAAACTTTTGGTAAAAATCACATCATCAGAGCTTTGTCGACGTGTTTCGAACCATCCAGTGCAGTTCATCATCAAGTCAAGATGAAGAACCAAATCTTGGCATCAAGTTAAATAGATGAAGATAAAAAAATTAGTCATTATAATATAACAATTAGATTTGACTAAATAAATATTATTTATTATAAATGATATTTAATATAAAGAAATGAATTGTTAGGAATATTGCACGTTTAATACTAAATTAAGGAGAAATAAATAATGAAAAAGTAAAATTTTAATAATAAATATATAATAAAAATAATATTTAGTTCAAGTCTAAATAATCCAAGTAAACAATAAATTAAAAATTATGTAAATTTGAATTTGAATTACCCCATTTAAAGTAAAAAATGTAAATCAATTTTCTCTACATAAGCTTGTAACCTGCTCTAGCCAAAATGACCCCTAGAAATTTTTTAAGATAAGGGAGATTTTGGGATATGGTTATGCGTATGTTACTAGGTGAATTTTAAGGTCTTGTTAGCAGACAGCAAAAAAAAAATAAAAAAAAAAAAAAATAAATAAATAAAAATAATAAAAAATAACAAAAAAAAAAAAAATAAATAAAATAAATATAAATAAAAAAATAAATAAATCAATAAATAAATAAATAATAAATAAATAAATAAATAATAATAAATAAATAATTAAATAATTAAATAAAAAAATAAAAATAAAATAAAAAAAATTATATCCTCCTTTGGTTGGTATCTAGTTCTTTGGGGGTGTTCCCATTTAATATGAACAAGTTGTCATCATAAATTAAAGACATTAGCTCCACTATAAAACTTAAGGAAACCTTATGTGTAACATTATTCAAGGTTGGGTATTAACAAGTGGTGGTTCTTAGAGGTGGAAAAGTACATCTTCCTCCTTTCCAGCATCACCATGCCTGCCTTGAGAGAATTCCCTATAATCCACACATTATTTCCCTCGCACTGTGTCAAACACTGCTCAAAACCAGCTGGTGGTGTGTAATCAGTTTATGGGGATTTGGATATCTAGTTTTAGTTCTCTGGCGAACAAACATGAAGTTTAAACATGTTTTTACATGGTTAGAGATTACCTTACCCACCATGAAATTATATGGCTCCAACTTGTATTCCTTGTCACTTTGATAGTTTAAATGGAATTTCCTTATGTAGATACCATTGTTTGTAGGGTTGATAATGTTCACTTCAAAATTCAAGAATATACATAGATAATTACATTGTTTGTAGGGTAGATAATGTTCACTTCAAAATTCAAGAATATACATAGATAATTAGAAATTGTATATGTTAATGGGTGTTTGAAAATGGCATTAATTGGTGTATATTCATCACATTTACTAATGTGGTTGCACCACGTGATAAAGATTAAGGTGACATTAATTTTGGTCATAATAGATGAGGAGTTGAAAGATACAAACATTGTTATGGATTTCCTCAAATAGTTTCATATTTCATAAGTGGATTCTGTGTTAAATCATTTACATGTCCCAAGGAGAAGAACCAACTCACGTGCTTGTGCTTAAATAATTTTTACAATAGGTAGATCATTGGGAACATTAAATACAATCTAAGCTTCTCTATTTTTCCTATTTGAGCTTCTCTCAAGTTTAAATGATTTGTGAAGGCACTCCAACTTATTAGATTTTAGCTTCTATAGTGACTTTATAATATTTTTCCTTATCCCATGCATTTTTTTTATAGAAATATTGTCTTCTATTTCAAATTCACTTGATGGAAAAGTTTCTAATATCTATTAATGATTTTGAATATGAGTACCCCGAGCTAATATATTTTTGGGATTTTTGGAGGTTAATTTTATCATTTATCATGGGATAGGAAGGTTGTGACACCTTGAATTTCTTTTGAATATCGATATAAATGTCACATGAAGATAGCCTAAATCTGTGTGTTCAACAAAGTTTAGGAACTTGAACAAAATATTTTATATATGTGAACCTTTAGGGATAAAAAAATGGTTGATTTGAGTTTTAGGCATCATAGAGGCTAAAGCATTAAGATACCACGGGGCCATATCTTTTTTATGGTAGATCAACTGGACTCACCACTCATCTGGTAGATTATGTCTTCTCTTTCTTTGTCCATTTACGTATCTTTTGTAAATCAAAATATATTATCTTTAAATATCACTTGTGAACATTGTATTGTTTTCTTATAGCCATAAAGACATTTATTGTTGACTTGTTCTCCCTATTTTTTCTATGGACGTCTTGAATATTTTCTCCATGCATAATCAATGACATACATGTTATTCTTTATGTTATATTGGTCTATTTTCAATATTAGTGGTAGATATATCTCTTTTTGAAGTTTTTTTAATGGGTATGGCATTTATTGCGACCTTTTTGTGATAAAGGTTTCTTTTCTTAGAAAAAATATAATCAAGGTATATAGTTGCCATGAATTATTGAACTTAGGTTGATATATCAACATGTTTCATAAATGCAATTATTTTCACCTATAGTTACTTATAGGCTTTCTTTCTTATCAAAAGGTTTAAATACTGCCACCTTAACTTTCTTGATATTGTTCCTTAACGCCAAGGAATACTTGTTTACAGCATAGTGTTGGCATTGATGTCAATAGAGAGTCAACCGACCAACTATGTATTGATGTCAATATGTTAGTGAGCTTGTGTTGATGCTTAGAAGATTGATAGAGGTGTATTGGTGGTGTATTGGTGCTTCACAAAATGATTGAAGATGGCTTGAACTAGCTGAAGCATATCTAGGTAGTGAAGTTTGAGTTTTCCCTAAGTGAAGGTATAGACACAATTTAGAAAGCGAAAAAAGAAAATAAAAAAAAAACAAAAAAATGTTTATAGTAAAGATCGCCCATATTGTCAGCTGTTAAATAGTGTCCATAGTCTAGATCAAGTATCAAGAACCAAGGCTTGTTCCTGTAGGTTGGGAAAGGAAAATCCTTGGGCTAAACCCAATGAATCGCTCAAGGAATTGTTAATGATTGAAGTGTTTGAATTGGTCTATAATGATCACCAATAGATTTGTTCATTACAATGATTTGGTAATTATAATGATTTGGTCATCAAGAAAGTGGAACACATTTTTGTTGTTGTAGTCAAAATTGATCATTGGAAAATGAGTTTAAGTGTGCCAAGATATGGATTGACTGAAGGGTGGAAAAAGAACAATTGGGAGAGGCTGAATGAACCTGTAAGACATGGTAGTGTGCTTAAAGAAAAGATATACATGTAGAGTGTGCACATAGATGTTGAGCATTGGATTGTTTAAATGTGGAGCAATGGAATGTTAAGATCCTGGCTACCTACATTGTGTACTTGTAGGAGGGTGCTAATACTCCTAAGGATAAGTATTCAAATCATATTTGTATCCGCCTATGTGTTAATGCATTGAAAATATAATTGTTAGAGACCAGATGGCTGATGTATTGGTACAAAGGTTCATTTGAATAGAGAGCTAGTCAATTGCAACCTATTGTGTGAATGGCAGAGAAGTTGTTCAATCAAAGCTTTGAGTTGATGTTATGAAGAGATATCCATGTATGTGAATATATCTGTGCATTGAACTTTAGATTGTATTGAAGATAGGTTGTTTTCATAAGGAATAATGTATATTGTAGTTGTTCAATATTGCTTGCTATGTTGTGAGCATTGTATTGTTGCATATGGCTCAGAAGTAGGGCTAATTGTTTCGTTCTAAATGATCGGTGTGAATATATGCCTCAATGTGGATAAAATTGATGTCATGGAAGGTTGAGTGGGGTCATGAGTTTTGCATTGATGATGTATTGTTTCCGTAGCCCTGTATTACATATGATGTTGCTAACCTTTCCATTATTGATGCTAGTTGTGGAGAGGGTCTATGTTGAGTGTTAAGTGCATGTATGTTGCTAGATTTGGAGGTATTTGTGTATTGGGAAGATCTATTTGACGAGTCAGGTTTTGTTAGTAACGACATATTATGTGTGAGTTTATTTTTTATAGAGGTTAATGGCTTGAGGTATTACTTCCAAGGATGTGATATGGTGTATTTGTGAGAAAACAGTTATTGTCATCATATTGATTGTGTGAGTAGAGATTGGTTGTGTATGTAGAGAGGATTGTTTTTTTTTTTACGTTGTTTTGAGTAGAGATATTTTGTGGGTCTAGTATGAAATAGATGAAACAATATCCACAACATTTTGATGAAATATTCATGGGCCCAATTTGAAAATATATGAAAGGTGGTCCACAAGGGTTTGAAGATTGGGCCCTTCAGTGACAAGTGGTGGCTTTCTCAGGGAGTGGTGGCTTCCTTCAGGTGGTGGCCTAAGAAACTGTTAGAAGTTCGGGCCTAAAACTGGTTGTGTCTTGCAATAGTTTTGGTCCTGTAAGAGGTTGGGGCCTGCAACAGGTTAGAGCCCACATAGTTGAGGAAGTGGCAGTTTCCATCGGGTAGTGGACTAAATCGAGTGGTTTCTTGCATATATCATAAGTCGTGGCTTCCACATTGGTGGTGGCTAGTGATTGATGTAAAATGATTTTTTTAATAATAATAATAAAGCAAAGTAGTTAGAGGTTTTTCTCCCGTAAGAGTTTCCTCCTAATATCTAGTGTCTCTATGTGTTTGATGGTGTTTACTTGATATATGTTGTTCTCATGGTTTATGCATTCATGTATCACTTGTTGCTAATTTGATTTACAATGCATCTGTTATCTATTGTTCATATATATATCTATATATATATATGCTTGTTAATTGTTGATTCAATTAATGGGTTGTAAAGAAAAGGGAAAAGAAGTTTAATATGATCCATTATGCACAATAATGATTCGACCCCCCTCTCAATATTTTCAAGCTCCTAACAATTGGTATTAGAGTGAGTGTCTTCAGGTGCAACTTGACGGCTGGAAGACAAATCTGAGTAATTTTTTTTCTTGATGGATCATCAAGGTGTGTCTCTGCTCAGTGCTGCAAGCTACCAAGCATGGAGAGAAAAGGTAAAGTCCAAGTTGTCAACTTATGGATCTGATGTTTGGAAACCGGTATGTGAATGATGTGGTAAACATCCCCTTTTAGCGAAAGTGCAATAACAGAATGTCCAAGTAAAGTGCGTGATATATGACAATCTTCAAAATGCAGATTTGGAGAAGGTAATGGATCTAACATCTGCAAAGGATATATGAGACAAATTGTAGATATTGCATGGAGGATATAGTCGTAGGAAAAATGGAAAGAAGAAGAAAAAGAAGAATGGATATCAAAAGATAGAGTCTCCACCTAATGAGGTCCATCCCCCTAGTGCGATTTCAACTGATCATCGTAAGGAGAAATCAAAAAATGGAGATACAAAAGAACCAAATGTGATACAACAAAGCAGATATGGAGGCATGAATGATGATGAGTTATTCATGAGTTATGCATTAGATAGTTCTCATGGTAACATTTCATATTTGAACAATCAAGAGGATGATTTAATGGTTCTTAAAGTTGAACTTGAGCTGGCCATCATTGTAATCGATAAGCTAATTGTTGAAGTAGGGAGACTGACAGCTATGTGTAGAGATCAAGAGAAATTAATGTAGTTTTTTTATGATAAGGATAATGAGCTCAAGGAAGAAGTCCTCAACTTAAATATCTAAAAATATGAAGTGAAAATAACTAAAGATGTGAAGAGAAACCAAGTAAAAGAGAGTGAGGTCCAGGTTGGAAAACTAGAAGATGAATTGGTATCAATAAGAAAATAACTAGAATAGAAGGAAAATTAGCTGAAATTGGAGAATAGCATGAAGGTTTTGGACAAAATCCTCAACAACCAAAGATATACCCAAGTTAAATCTAGTCTAGGGTTTCCATAAGGGAGAATCTAGCTCACAAGCAAATGCAAACAATAGTGAAGCACCTAAAAATCCTATAGTAGAAAATGATAGAAGTGTGAGAAGCAAGAAAGGTAGCAAGAAACAACAAAGAAATGTGACAAGAGGAGCACCTATGACTATAAGACCATTCACTCCAAGAGAATATTATAGCATATCTAAAAAATTTCAAAGGAAAAGTCAAAACCCATTTGCTCCTTTGATGGATGAGGTTGAGTGTTACATTTTCCATGACTTTGGACATGCTGCAACTAGATGTAGAAGCATAATATTTAAATATAACCAACAAATTATGCAATAATATGGGTAGTTTTGGAAGCATAGGAGAGCATCAAATCTTAGGTATACAAATTAATTTTATGGTTAGTGTTTTCCATGTAACCTGTTTGGCCACAAGATAGTTGATTGCATATCTCATGCATGGAGTAGAGGTATGATCAACGCAAGGCATATATTTGACATGGTTAGTAGAATATTTGATCCTCTTGCCTCATATATTGGTCATGTGAAGTGTTATATCTGTGACAATCTTGGTCACATGGCCAGAGATTGTAATTTTTTTATTTTTGAAGAAAAAATTAGGAAAAGGACAAGTTAATCCATAGCAAGCCTAGTAGAAAAATAGAGGAGAATGCACATACTAGGAAGAAGCCTACCAAAACGTGGAAGAAGGAGCAACAACAAGGAAGTAAATAATCTAGTCCTCGCTATAGTCTATTGTTATATGGTGTTTAATTAAAAAGTATTACAGAAGAGTAATGTGGGGCCTGCATGGTCTTCAGGGTAGCTTGGGGTAGCAACATGGGAAGCATAAAGAATACAATAATATGAGTTTCAATAGCATAATGGTGTGATCAAGAGCCCAAATGCAAGATCAAGTCTATAGGATCAACGACAAATACAAAAGGTACATGAGCTCATGGGAAGCTATGCATGCAATTAATGTTTCAAGGGTTACATGTTATTTTATCTTGATTCACTCATTCTTTTTGTTAGGCATGCATTTAATAAATTATTTATTTCAGCCATATATGCACTTGTGCATGTAGTGTTGTATCCCTGTAATCTCATTATTTGGCCGTGTACATTCATTGTATACCATTGTTACCATTTGTAATTGTTGGTTGTGGAGTCATCGGTTAGGTTGTGTTGTCTCTTACATGTTGCAAAGAGGCATGAGATCCAAGATGTCAAATTAGAGTAACAACAAATTGAATGAACAACAACTTGGAGAGTTGATTGCAATCCTAGTACATGTTCAAAGGGAGCATGTAAATAAGAGAAATGTCGTTGTTGGCATAGTTGAGTTGATGTCATAGTTTTGTAGATGCCACAAGAGTGCACAACAATTTTCCTTGGTTCTAATGTCTATTTTTGCACAATGTGTTGTAGTTGATTACTTTATCAAATAACACTTGGTATCAATGTCGTATTGTTTCAACATGGTGTTTCAGCAAGGTTTTGGCACCCTTTTTCATTGATGTCAAAGGGGGAGAATGAGACCAACCATTGGTGGAGAATAAGCTAGCCAGTCAAAAGTGAATGAAGATTAATTTGGTGGTGTGGTCGTAGGTTTCCATCAATTCCAAAGGGGGGTATTGTTGTTAGCATGGTGTTAGCATTGATGTCAACAGAGAGTTAGCCAACCAACTGTGCATTGATGTCAATATGTTAGTGGGCTTGTGTTGATGATCAGAAGATTGACAAAGGTGTTATGGAGGTCTACAGGTGCTTGGCAAGATGATTGAAAATGTGCTGAACTAGCAGAAGCAGATCTAGGCAGTGATTTTGAGTTTTTGCCATATGAAGGTATGTACATATTTTTGAAACGACAAAACAACATTTGCAATAAATATTTCCTAGACTGTTAGTTTCTAAATAGTTTCCATATCCCATATTAAGAGTGAAGAACCAACATCCGTTCCTATAGGTTGGGAAAGAAAAAATCTTAGGCTAAATCCATAAAATTTCCCAAGGAATTACCAGTGATCAAAGTGTTTGAATTGGTTTATAATGTTCACGAACATATTTGGTCATTACAATGATTTTGTTATCAAGAAAGTGGGATGCATTAAGTTTGTTGATTCAGTCCAAATTGATTATTGGCAAATGAATTTAAATGTGCTAAGCTATGGATCGACCGAAGGTTGGATAAAGAGTGATTAGAAGAGTCTGAATGCACATATAGGATGTGGTAGTGTGATTAAAGAAAAAATATATCTGTAGCGTGTGCGCATAGATGCCAAGTGTTGGATTGTTTGAATACGGAGTAATTGATTGTTTAGATCATGAATTCCTGTGTTGTGTACTTATTGGAGAGCATTGATACTCCTAAGAATAAGTATTCATATTATATTTGTATCCATTTGTGTGTTGGTGCATTGAACATATAATTTTTAGATACCAAAAGGTTGATGTATTGATATAAAGGTGTGTTTGGACAAAGAGCTAGTCAATTGCAACCTGTTGTGTGAATGACATAGAGTTAGTGTGATCAAAGCCTTCAGTGGATGCTATGAAGAGCGATCCCTGTGTGTGAATATTTATCTACATTGAACTTCATATTGTATGGCATATATGTTGTTGTCATAAGCAATAATGTATATTGTAGCTATCCATTATTTATTGCTATGCTATGATAATTATATTGCTTCATATGGTTAAGAAGTAGGGCTGAGTATTTTTCTCTAAATGCTAAGTGTGAATATATGCCTGAGTGTGGGTCAAATTTATATCATGGATAACTTAGTGAAGTCATGAGTTTTGTATTGATGATTTATTTCTTCCACAGCCCTATATTACGTATGATGTTTCTAACCTTTCCATTATTGATGCTAGTTGAAAAGAGGGTATGTGTTGAGTCTTGAGTGCATGTATGCTACTAAGATTGACAGTATTGATGTATTAGGAAAATTTATTTGATGAGTCAAGGTTTGTTAATGACTTGATGCATTACTGCCAAGGATTTGATATGATGTATTTATGAAGAGATAATTATTGCCATACTACTGACTGTGTGAGAAAATATTGGTTGTGTATTGTAGATATGATTCTTTTTTTATGTTGTTTTGAGTAGATATTTTTTGTGGGTCTAGTATGAAAATAGATGAAACAAGAACCACAATGTTTTGGTTAGAGATGCATGGGCCTAGTTAAAAAATATATGAAAGGTAGTCCACAAGGGTTTGAAGGTTGGGGCCTTCAGTGGTAAGTGGTGGCTTCCTTTAAGTGGTGACCTGAGAAACTATTGGAGGTTGGGGCCTCTAGCAAGTTGGGGATTGCATAGTTGAGGAAGTGGTGGCTTCTGTCAGGTAGTGACTTGGAGCAAGTGGTTTCTCACGTACATCTCAAGTTGGGGCTTGCACACTAGTGGTGGCCAGTGATTAATGTAAGAGAATAATTTTAATAAAAACAAGAAGAAGACAAAGTAGTCATTGGTTTGTCACTCGAAAGAGTTTCCTTGTAATATATGG
Organism: Pinus taeda; assembly: GCA_000404065.3. NCBI lineage: Eukaryota > Viridiplantae > Streptophyta > Pinopsida > Pinales > Pinaceae > Pinus > Pinus taeda. The sequence continues at coordinate 2,346 of APFE031311691.1, read as the reverse complement.
TGTCTCTATGTGTTTGGTGGTGTTTACTTTATATATGTTTCTCTCATGATTTATTTTTTCATGTATTAGTTGTTGCTCGTCTTCTCTACATTGCATGTGTTATCTAATTTTCAGACACACACACAGATATATATATATATATATATATATTAACTATTGAGTCAATTAATGGTTTGTAAATAAAATGGAAAAAGAGTTTAAGAATATCCATTGTTCACAATACTGATTCATGCATTCCCCCCTCTCAATATTGTCAATCTCCCAGTAATACTATGATATTTACATTGGTATTTGAGATATTTCTTTTGTATCTTCCATTAAATTTTTATGTATATACATTATGGGATAAAGGTTCCTAGTGGAAGGGATCTGGTTTGAATATATAGTCAGAATTGACTATGATATCTAGCCTACATTATTTCTCCAACACTTTATTCATTTATCAATCTTGAATCCAAATGATTTGAGGGTGTTTACAGGATTTTTTTCGAGGTAACTTGGAATGGCTATAATTTTGATAGTTTGAGGGATACCCCCTATGTCCTAAGATTCCCCTTGAATCCTAAATTGGGGAGGATATTCCTTATCCATAGGGTGCCTTAACACTATTCTCACCTATAGAAAAACCTCAAGGAATAACAATTGATTTGGAAACCATACTAGTGAATGAAGTAAATGATTTATTTTCCTAGATAAATAACAAAGTATTAAGTTTTTTTCACCTATTGATTCCATACTTTTAGATTACATATTACTTTTGTGGCTAATTCATTTTCTTCATTAGTTGCTACAATATTTTCTCCATTTGATTTCTCACTACCTAGTTTTCGTAATCTAATGCCTCCTAAAAAATAATGGGAAGATTATATTCCTATATTTAGAGAAGGCAAACAATATATCCATGCTCAGAATTTAAAATATTTTCACTTATGGATGTATAAATTAGGTGTCTCTAATGAATATGTATTGATGAAGTTATTTATGGATTCCCTGGAGAGAGATGCTAGAAAATGGTTCAAGGGTTTTCCTTCTATTAGTGTATCATATTTAAACAATTCCCATTCATAATTTAATGTCTATTGTAAATGGATTTATCCAGTTGAGGATTTATTGGCAGCCTGTTGAACCATGGGGTTGAAAATGAAAAATTGCCCTAGCTTTGATGATCAAGAGGGATATAATTTTGAATAAGAAGAGGATACTGTAGAAATTAAAGTGTAAATTCAAAAATGCTCATGAAATTCTCTAAATCACAAGACTTGAAGCTACTCTACTGATATGCGGAATTTAATGCACCATCTAGAACAAGAATCATAGACATGCAAAAGGAAACATCACACATGCATAGATATTTACCTAGGGGAAAGAAAATACTCAAAACCCCTTACTATCTATATTGCATTAATCAGAGAATAAAGAATAAATACATATGCTTGCTCAAGCCTGAGCACACCCTACAAGTGTATAGCCTATCCTTCTTCCTAACTGGCTAAATCTGGCCAACACTTATTTCCTTGTGCTATTCCCTTGGGAAATTTCCCTTATTTTTTAGGAATTTCACACCATGGAACTGCAAAATTGCCTTAGGTCTTCCTCTGACTGCATATACAACATGTACACCTTGGAATATGCTACAACTGATAGTATATTGCCTTGGAATCTCCATCTCAACTGGGTAACTCAAATTATTTGCATGCAATAATTATTTTGGGTTGATTGACTAGTTAACTGCTTGATCACTAAGTGTGGTTGAAGTTCCACTTCCACAACTTGACCTCCACTAGTTCTTTTGACAATTAGAACTAGTTAAACTAATAATAACTCAAATTAGTTGAAATAGACTGCTACAAATTAGCAACCAATCATGCTAAAATTAACTCAAGCTTCCCCAACTAGAATTAACTGATTTAAATGAGCGACAAGTTCCATGTCACCTCAGTTAACTACCTCCAAGATTTTTTTTGAAATAGAAATTCGAATTTTAATCTAGTTTGACCAAGGCAAAATCAAAACTAGATTTTCTTGTTGCATTTTCAACACTCCCTCTCAGCAATAAAGGGATTATCAACCAACCCTATCTCGCATTTGTGGAACTCGAACTTCCCTCTTGATAGGGTCTTTGTCAAAATATCTACACACAATCCCGTAGATGGTGATATTGGATATCAATATGCTTGGATCGACCATGGAAAACATGATTTTCATAGAGTTTGTGATCCAGGTGGATGTGGTGGCCACCCACCTATCCCATTTGGACCCCCACAATTATCTCTTTCAGCATTTTCAAGTTCCTTAATTGTAGCACAACTTACTATTTTTAGCAGTTTTTCGGGTCCTGAACTTCCG
>APFE031311685.1:123371-174042 GCA_000404065.3 Pinus taeda | reverse complement strand
CGGGGGGTTTGAGGGGCGCGGGTAGCCCCCCTCTACGGGGTTCGAGGCAGCGCCCCGAGAAAAAAAATTTTGGACCCTATATTAGGTTGGGCGAACCTACCTATGGTTTTCGGTCCATGGTTTTGGACGCGATGGTTTTCGGTCCATGGTATTGGATGCTTCGGCATGTATAAATATGTATTGTAACATTGAAAGGAATATAATGAAAAATCAAGCTGGTAGTCTCGGTTTTGAGATCCAGTGGGAAATCTCTGTGTATATGTGTTTTATGGGTTATGCTCTCGCATTTTTTATTTTTCTATGATTTAGAATTCGTATGCAGGTAATTTCTGTACGGGGTTAAAACCTACATCACCAGTCATAACTCAAAAATTGAAACTCTTAACAATCGGTGTGCACACCTGGAGGAATCATTCACATTCCTGAAAGGAATCCTCCCCAACCAAACTGGAGAAAATTTTGGGAACCAAAACAGCAACAATAAGCCAGAAGAAGAACTCTTTGTAAATAAAAAAATAGGATCTTTTTGTAGTTTTTACATTGTATCATCTACTGCATCTTAAGTTCTTTGTATTTAGTTTCTATGAATTCTAATTGTCAAGTCTTTTTGCAACAGTTTGTAAGAATCTGCAAGCAGTCAGTATTTGGAAAACTGGGAACTTATGAACTCTGCCCCTCAGTTGATTGGGATGGCACTCTCTTTTCCTTCCCTCTTAGTCTAAATGGCTCTCAAAAACCATGTAATGGGAGCTCGTTTCTCTCTCTTTTTTTAATAGAAAAACCAACATTTGACTTTGTTAAAAAAAATACAAGTATATACATTTAGAGGTACAGTAGACATATTCATGTGAATAAAACCTTGTGCAACAAGGAAAATCTTTGTTATATGAAACTATATTGAGAATATAGTTTTATAAGCAAAATTATTCTTGTTATATAAATATAGGACTTGAAGTAAAAAAAACTCCTTTTGTAATTAAGGGAGATAGTTGGATAAATAAATAGTAACTTCAAACTATAGATATTGTTTTACTATATATGAATTTTGAATGGTGATAATTATAAATATATAATAATAAATAATAAATTGTAAAAATGTAGAGTCTTGACACAATACCATACCTTTCTTCCCACTTTCTCTAGACCAAAGAAAATAATAGTATAACTACCCAATTCTTTGTAGGACAACTTTCATAATCTAGGGAAGGGACATCGAGTAACAAGTGTGTCCTTGACAATTACGTTTATAAGGATAAGTCATCCTACACGAGAAATCCATTGATTGCACCAAATATTAATCATTTTTCTTTTATTTTTTTAACTTTCATTATTAGCCACTTCCAAATAACTTTTTGATATAGATAATCCTTCAAGTGGAATCTTGAGTATTTGAAACCAACATCAAAATCCACCATAAAAAGGCAAAGGGATAAGATATATGTAACTTTTTCTATCCCTAAGAGGCATCAGAAGTAAATCACTAATTTGGCCAGGTTGATCTTCATGTTAGTGAGTTTGCAAAAGACAATATTGATCTCTTTAATCATATCAACCATTCTTTTAGTGCCATCACAAAATATAAGGATGTCATCTACAAATAACAAGTGAGAGATATTGCAGATGTTGCCCATGATAATATTTTTGAAGTTGCCACTTGTTGAGGTCACATTAAGAAATATGCTAATCCCTTCTACTACTAGTAGAAAAAAAATCGGGGATAGTAGGAATCCATGCCTAATTCCTCTTTTTGGTTTCCAAAAAGTGGATGTGACTCCATTTATAAGAATTTCTAAATAGACCTAATTGATAGAATTCATAACCTACATGATAGATTTTGATATTGAATCCCAAGTGGATAAGAAATAGCATTAATAAAATCCAGCTAACCCACCAAATGATTTAAAGATATCTACTTTTACAATAATTATCCTTAATTCTTGGTATTTAACAAATAGAGACCTGCTTGAGCAACCTCCGCTACCTTGTGAATTTGTCCCCCTTTCAAAAAATCCGCATTGCTCTGGGTAGATTTGTTTAGAAAGGAGGTATTTCATGGTTCTTGTTATAATCTTTGAATTTATTTTGTAAATGTAGTTACATACTGAAATAGAATGAAACTTTTCATAACAAGAAGAGTTTTCATATTTAGGAGGCAAGGCAATGGAAGAATTTCATAGGGAGGCCATCTAACTTAGGACTTTTTTTTTTGGAAATTTTTAAGAGTTTTGAGAAGCTCTTCATTTCCCACCTTTGTCGTAAAGGTTTGAAAATATTTTGCATTGAAACAGCTATAGAATTAGCTAGATAATTTGATGATTGCAATATGGTTTCTTGAGAATCATCTTTCAAAATAAATTGAAAATATTTTACCCATTTAGACGTTATGTTGGAAAAATGTTTTGCCTAACACCCATCTTCTTTTGTTATATATATAATGAGTCTATGTTTTTCCTGCAATTGACAAATATGTGGGAAAAAAATGTATTTTCATCTCTTGCCTGGAGCCAAATTACTTTGCTTTTCAATTGCCATTATTTTTGTTTGTCAAGGAGAATTTGTCTTATTTTGCTCTATGGTTGGTTTATCTCATATTTCTAGTTTTTCATCAGAAAACCTAAACCATCCTTGTTGTTTCTTGAGGATAGAAGCTCTTATACCCCCTTAAAAGTTCCACCATCCTTTTATTTTTTCCTAAACCATATGATTGTTATCTACTTTTCCCTTTTTAGGTTATGATAAAATCAAATGGTCGTTAATTCATTTGAAGAGACATCAAAGGGATTCCAAGAATCTTTGATTTCTTTCATGAAGTCCTCTTATTTCATCTATTTAAAGTTCATCTCAAAGGGGATGGGTGGCCTCCCTTGGGTACGGACAACTTCCAAGATCATTTGATTGTGATTAGAATCATATCTTGAGATTATCCATTATCCAATTATAATTGCTTCTTTAAGGAAATTTTAAAAAATAAAGAAGTGATCCAACCTCTTACCTATTATTTATTATCTAGTCCTCCTATTTTTCCAAGTTGTGATGACTTGCATGGGTTCATTATTCAATAATCCTACCCTTTCCAAATTGCTTATGAAGAAATTAGGCAAACTATCAAACTAGTTGTAAGGACCCAAAACTTTGATTCACCTAGAGAGAACTTCAAGTCTCCTTTGACCACCACCAAACCCTTTAAGTTCGTACAAAATGGAAATCTTTTTTCCAATATCCCTTCCTCTTCTAGTATGGGATATAAATATTCAGGCATGTATATTATTTCCCAAGAGTCAAGGAGAAAAGAAAGGTCCCAAACTCTAATGAAAAAGACCAAGAGTTAGAATAGGGGAGTAATATTATCTTCTACCCAATTGCATTCCCACGTAGATATTCATATAACAACAATGAAACTGAAATCCAACCCCCTTAAAAGCTTGGATAAATCCTTATTTACCATCTCCCCATATGTCATTAGTTCTTGTCAACCTCAATTAACCTTTTTATAGCCGATTGTTTTGAGGAATTGGCCAATACTCTATAATTTAGGTTAAGGAAATCCTCTAGAAACATCCCTAGGTGAATTTTCTCTAAGTGCCCCAGTCAAAGATATCAATCATTTTTAACTTCAAAAAAAGAGGGATGATTTTCTATCTCTCTATACATCTTAAAATTCTTTCTCATCTAGACCTCCTACAATCCTACCTAAGAAAAAGGATGTTCCCTTGCTCGTAGGTCTGAGGTTCTATTTGAAAACCTCAAAGGTTTAGGATTCTTGTTGTGTCACCATTATAGTTATCTTCTTAGGAAAGGATTTAGGATTTTCTAAGAGGTTGGGCTCAAAATTCCATCCAAACTGATGAGAGGAGGATGGGGCCAGGGAATAGATATCCCTTAAGGACTAGGCAAAAACTCACTAGTTTGAGCAAGGGTCTTGTTTTCTAAACCTACCTCCTAGGACCCAAGTAACAAGTTTTTAGTTGATTTTTCAAATAAGGGGAAGTAGAAATTTTCTTACCTAAAGCAAGTGAGTTTTTTTTCATTTTAGTTAACCCAAAGGATGTTCCTCTTACTGATATTTTTCCTTATCTTTTGGTGATATCATTGCAATGTTTTCTTTGGAAGAGGTTTTCAAAATCTCCTCAGAACGGTCCTTCTTTGGAGGTGACTAGGTGGGATGTTTGTTTCCTTTAGATTCCCTGTGAACCCATATTTTTATTATATTTAGGAGATGATAATCCTTAGCTAGATGCTTGTACTCGTGATGTCTACCAAATTTGAAAGAAATGCTTTTGTAGTTTAGGGATTGGTAAAGAAGTACAAGACCATTTAAAATTGTTATGTAGAATTTACGATTGCAGACAAAAGTAATTTCCCTAGACCTAATGGACTAGTCTAGAACAACAGAAGCCAAAGAATGTAGATTTTTCCTTAGAGAAATCGAAGAATGGAAAAGAAGCCTACTTGGAATCCATCGCAATCTTTACTTTCCTCCTTGCTTGTAAGCTCCAATCATAGCTCTGATTACTATAATTAGAATCTGCAGATGCAACAAAAACAAGCCCAAGGATCCACAACATCTATGTCTCATAATTCAATTTCTCTATTCAATGAATCAACAAGGCATTGAAATACATGAATGTAAATGTAACAAAACACATATAGGAAAAAAATATGCTCTTTGTATTAATAGAAATAAGAGAGAGTTTACTACCAAGAATAGTAGTTGATCTTGTAGAGATCTCCCCAAGTTGACTTATCCTTCCTTGTCACAAAGTACGCCTCAATGTCAACCTAATGCATGAATATGATGACTCCTTTAGATTCAAGGAAGAAGCATGAGGGCATAATCAATCTCCAAAATCCAATCTTTATGCTATGGATGGCAGTAAATTTATAGGAGAAGGATGGTAGTTTATGATTTACCATTTTGAGCTTGAGATCCACTTATGATGGGAGGATGAGCTCAAGGGATAATAGGTGAAATATCCAAGGTAGGATCAGATAGGAATTGAGCTTCTTATCCAAGATAAATCGTCAAAACAACCCCTGGAAGCTTTTGGAAGGGGAAGCTTCAAAAATCTTTTTAATTTTCCTAAATTTCTAGAATTAGGGCACCCCTAGCAAGGAGAAAGTAGTGTTAACCAACGCTGGTGTAGAAGGGAGCAACCAAAGATGAATGCATGTGGCTAAAGGGGTAGGGTGCATTGGGGCTAAAAACATTGATTTTGAGCAGTTAATTCCAGAAACTTAGACTTTTTGGAAAGGTCGTGCTTAGGGATTTATGTAGGGATGATGACAACATGTTCACGGATGTGGATTGATCTAGTTTGTAGGCATATTGACTGGATGTGACAAAATGGCCTATAACATATTGCCCCCTAAAGCACAAATTCAGAAAGGGTAGCTAATGACTGAAGTGCTTTACCTTGTGACAAGTCAGAATCAAGAACAACTAGTTGAGATCATCATCTATTACAATACATTTTCACCATGATATATTTGCTAAGGGAGGCATACCCATGCTCAACACATAAGCTAACATTAAATGTATAATGATCAAGAAGTTTGTCAACTGATGATAGAGAGTGGACCCATGCTTAGATGATTGTTTGTATGATCATGGTCATCATACTTTGTAATATTGTATCAATCCTAAAAGCACAGCCTGGATGGATGGAACTAGATCTGGGATCTTCTATCTTGTTCACACAATCGTGCAATGTAAGATTCTAACCATGTGAATAAATGAGTTGAAGTAAAACATGGTAGACACCATCTGATTATTGACAAATTAAGTCATTAACAGGTGCAAGAGAAACCATTGATGATGTCAATGGCTCTCAAGGTACCAAAGTACAATCTGTATGGTGTGAATGAATGAATTAAAGTTGAACACCATACAAATTATTTTTGGTCGAAGGCCAACGATTAAGAATTATCGTCGAGAGTGAGGAAACTTGCCATTCATGTATGCAAGCCCCAAGGTACCAAAGGGAGTTTCTAAGTCAACTTCCTAGATAATGAGTTGATGTCAACAGGAAGTGACCCATCGCAGGAGGGCCTTGATGTATCCCCCATCAACAACATGAAATAGGTATCAAGATTTGAGACAAAATGATGTTGATGTGGAACTAATTCAGGAACGAGAGACATGAATGAAGGCTTAGGAGTATCGTAGCAGATATCAACTAAAGGACTTCTCTTGAACATATCAGTGACATTGAATGGAGTTAACAACATTGACCCAAAACTAAATGCAGAGGCTTTGATATGGCGTGATGAATGAAAAAGACAAGCAGATTTCCCAACCCAACAACCACGAAGATGAAGTGGAAGAGTGTCATGTTCAAGAGAAACTCATTGCCATTAATAGGTAGAATACCATGTTCCCAATTTTCCCAACCATTTCTGGTTAGTACCTATTTATTTTTTAACAACCTTGAGGAGGATAACATATGCTTGATTTGTATGTTCATCCTTTGAATGAATCCCTCTGAGTATTTTTAACGAAACCTGAGAAGAAGTGGTTCGGTCCCATTATGTTCAACGATTCCATTTTTGTTTGATGCTTTTACAAGTCCAGTGAAAATCAAACTCAACTTCGTTTTCATGTTTAGAGAGATTGAAAAAGAGGCCAAAAAAAAAACTCCAAAGGTTCCTTTTCGTAAATAGTCTCTTGATTCTGAAAAGGTAGAAAACGATACTCAAGAGAACCTCTTAGCAATTTTTACTAAGGTATTCTTTTTTCGTAAATAGTTTATCTCAATCTGCAAAAGGGTTAAACTTATACTGAGTAGACTTCTTTTCATTTACTTTAACAAGTTTGAAAATACAAGTGCTCGATGATCTTTCCATATTTAGTGAGTCTAAAAAGAGTTGAAAGAGGACTTAAGGGTGTTCCTTTTTTGAGAGTTTAAAGAGCCTGAAAAAGCGATAAAAGTATGCTCTTAGATCAAAATGATTTGTTTTAATTCAAACATCATTAAATTTGTTGAACAATTGTTAATTTTCTTAGAACATCATCAAAATATTATAATATTTAATACACAGTAAATTAAGTCATATTGAGGCCAAAATAATAAAATAATCATGAAAATGACCATAAATAGGAAAAAAGTATTTTCATTTTTACCATTTTACATTTTTCCTCTTGGTGAGTGAGCTCTTAGTGCATTTTTTTCCACCGATATTCAACAACTAATTACGACCAATCCAGTGGATCATTTCAAGTGTCGTCACTTCCAAGTAGGAGATCTCACCTTTCTCTTTATTTTTATAGTTCTAGTTTTTCATTTCATGCATGTTTTTTCAATTTTTAGGTGGCCTAGAGTTTTAATTTTGCGCCTCAAATCCAGCATAGCCCAATAGTGTCGAAAGGTGCACTAGGCAAGTAATATTTGAACTGTGAAGGGCATTGTAGCACAATGTCTCCCTTTGGTAGGGTGTGCTGGGTTCATTTCAAAAAATTGTTTTGCTTCTTTCACTCAAATTTCCCTTAGTTTTTTGCATGGGATTTACTCTAATTGTTATAGCTCCAAATCTCACTATTATGGTTTGTGATGCTGCACTCATGGCCTAGGGAAACCCCTCCTTCCAGACCTGGTCCAAAATCTAAAAAACAGTGTTTTATTCCCTATACGCGACATTGCCCTGAGTTAAACGCGTGTATACGTGGGTTCATATATACCCAACCCGCGTATATGTATTAAAACACTTAAAAAATATAAAACTCCTTATTTTCGGGCGAAGATCGTAGGTTTTACCTGCTGATCACCTGTTAGTGCCCGTGGCCTCAACTGTCCCCAACCAATTCCTAACTAAAAAACTACTTTGCAATTGGTATAAAAAGACACCAAAGGGAAGGCCTAAAGGAGGAGAGAAGAGAGAGAAAGGTTATTATACTGAGATTTCCCCCTGATCAGGTCTGAAGACCCTTGTGCCTTCTGCACTTCCCCCATTTGTACAAGAAACCCTTGTTTCCTTGTGATTTGATGTTCATCCCCTAGTTATGGCATCTTGGAGTGAGTATTGGAAGGAGATATGCTAGAGGCTTGAGGCGGGACAGATCCAGAAGGAGGCTGAGCTTTGAGCCTGCAGAGGTTGCTCAGGTGATATTACTCTTTGTTGTACTTTCTATTTGTCTAATAAAGAAACACGTCTTGATTCCCGATATGCTTTTTCTTTATATTAATGATGTTCATGTTTGAATTTCATGTACGAATGGATGTCTAAGAATTTTATAACTAAATCCTTTCTTGTATAACATAAAGATGATTTTTGTATAATTCTTTGTCCATATACTACTGCATTCTTTGGAATTGTTGGTTTTGCAGGGCAAAGGAGCGAAAGGGACATGAAGAAGGGTTTGGACCCTTGAGGAACTACCCGAACGTAGGACCTGAGGTACGTCCTTCTTACTTTAGAAATAGCTTTTTCTAGCATAATGGATGTGTGTGTGCATGTTTCTTGGTTTAGACAACTTTCAGTCTGCTAGGGTTCCACCCAAAAGCCCTAGGGGATAAAATCCCTCAACAAACATTGTCACCTCCAAGTTTGGACTAACCCCGGGTTGATAAAGTAAAGCTGGTAGCCCAAGAGTTGCAGCATCCTTGTTGCAATATTAGTGCTCATCACTTTTTGGCACTGTTGTCCGGGAGGTGTCTGAGTAAAATGTGATTACTGCTTTCTTTTCTTCTATTTCTTGTCTTCAATATTCTGCCATTAGTTTATTTCTGCAAAAGTAATTTAGTTGTTTCCTTTTTTTCCATCTTGCATTTTTTCCTTTCCTTTCCATGTTTCAAGCAACATTTCAATTCAGCAAGTAGCTTTTTCATTCAGTTAGTAGTTTTCATTCAATCAGTAATTTCAATTATACAAAGTACTTTCCAAGTTTGAAAAAAAAACACAAAACAAAACCAAAAACATTTCCTTACATGCCTCATAGGAGTAGGGACAACTTAGGGAATTTTTTTCCAAATACCCCCACTACATCAAATAGCCAACCCTTCCCTCTTCTTCAGTGATTGTGAACTGTAGGAACCCTTAGGTGAGCAACCTGTCATATTTGAAGAACCTACAGGGGAAGAAGAAGAAGGAGAACCCATTCCTACTGAACCAATGGTTGAAAACAGAAATGAAAAAGGGAATAGAGAGAGAGTTGAAGGTGCCTTCCCCATCAGGGAAACCAATGGGGACACTAAGATGAAAAATATAATCCCCTCTATCCTACCTCATTTTCCATGGCTTGACCACAGAGGACCCTGACACATTCCTATTTGAGTTTGTTGTTATATGTCGAACCTATGACTATACAGATGATGAGCATAAGTTAAAATTATTTCCATCTACCCTCAAGGATGCAGCATTGCATTGGTTCATGAGTTCACCTAGGGATAGCATCACAACTTGGGCTACGATGCAGCAAACCTTTAACAACAAATATTGAGACCACTATTGGTCAAAGGATAATAAAGAGGAAATTTTCAGGATGACCATAGGGAATGATGAATCCTTAGAGGATTACAAAGAAATATTCCAGCTTAGTTACAAAACTGCCAAGTGCACACTTGACCCTGAGTCACTAAAACTAGTCCTGCTTAGGGGAGTAAGGGAAGATCTTCTGGATACCCTACACTTGTTATCAGGAGGAGATATATACCAATTACCTTATGTGGATATCAAGATTGTCTTTGGAAACCATTCTAGGGCAACTAGGAAGAAGGGTAGGGGTAGTCGACCTATGGTCAGTACATCCTCTTCCAACTCATCCATCAAGGGTGAAATTGGAAACATGCTAGAACATTTCAAAAGTGAGATGTTACAAACCCTTACCTTGCAAATGGAAACTATGCACATTAAGAGAAAGCAGGTGGAAGCAGAGAGAGCCTTAGCAATTTTTTGTCCTAGATGCACTAGGAGGCATCCTAGGAATGAATGTCCATTGAATTCTATTGAAATTTTCTCAGTTTGTGAAGAAAACCACTCCAGAGACAAGTGCCCTTCTTTTCCTAGACTCAAAGTTGTATATCAAGGAGCCAAAGGGGTCACTGAGCAGCTCTGCTACATAAATCAAAGGAAACCTTATGGGCCTAAACCATACCAGTCGGGCATGCAAGGGTCATCCCATGCATATTACAACCCCAACCAAACCACAACCATAACTTCTTGGGGACCCCCTGCTCATCATTCCTGGTCTACACCCCCTCCTTGGTCCTTTAAATCATAGTATCACTCTAAGTCAGCCAGCCAATCATTTCAACCTTATGCTCCTCCACAACCTCAATGGAATGCACCACCCCAGGGGTGGAAGCCACAATACAACAATGCTCCAACTTTATTGCCTCCACCACCTGCCCAACCATAGCTACTACACTCTGCTCCACCCATTCAACCCTAGATGCCTGCCCAATCAAATCCGAACCAGAACAACAAACAGGCTCAGCAAGTATAAAGTGGAGAGACATTATATCCAGCTTATGTTGTGGAAATCCAAGAGATTAACCAGAGATCTAGGAGAGTTCTCCCAGATAACCAACCTCCACCTCCACCTAGGGAGGTTGAGGAAGAAAGAGAGGAAAGAATTCTTAAAGTGAATCCACCCTTTCCTGAGAGATTAATCAAACCACTCCAGCCTACCCCAGAAGAGACAGAACTTCTGGGAGAATTGAAAAATCTATGTGTAAATATTCGACTTCTCCAAGAAATAAAAGATGTTCCTATTTATAATAAGTTGATTAAGGAGAAGTTCTTCAAGCATCTAGGGAGGCGCAGAAGGGATGCACCTACCATTAATGTCATTAGATAGCTGTCCAACTTAATGTTGGGGCAGGTAACCTATCCAAAATATTTGGACCCTAGAAGCCCTGTAGTAGATGTGCACATCAATGGCACCATTGTCCCACACACTTTGATCGATCTTGGGGCTACCATTAATTTGATGACCAAGGACACCATGCTCAATCTCAACCTCCAAGGTTCATTGAGGAAGACCACAACAATTCTACAACTTGCAGACCGCTCCACAATAGCCCCTTACGAGATTGTGGAGGATGTGATGGTCTCCATTGACTCTTGGGAGTACCCTATAGATTTCCTAGTTCTCCAGCCTAAGGCTAAGCTTACTGGTTACCCTCTCATCCTTGGGACACCATGGTTGGCCACTACTTCTAAATTTTAAAGTTGGGTGGAATAAAATTCATCTTCTTCCTCCTCCTCCAACCATGGGAGAAGGACAGTAGGATGAGGATGATTTTATTGAACACCTACTCGAAAGTCAAACTCCCAGTTCATTTCCCTTAGAAGATGTAGTAAATGAAACCCAAAAAAATCATCCAATTAACTTATTCTTGGCTGATTCCAACCCACTCCATGTCAAAACCATAGAATTCGGCCCTGAGATAACCTTGAAAATTAGTCCATCTCTTTCGGCTCTCTAAGAAGAGAAGTTATGCAACATGCTAAAGGAAAATCTAGAAGCCTTCACTCGGAGTTACAAGGAAATGAAGGGATTACACCCCTCAGTGTGTAGTCACCACATATACATCAAAGAAGGTTGCAATCTATTCTGACAACCCCGAAGGAGGATGAATCTAGCTCTTAAATATATAGTCAAGGAAGAACTACAAAAACTACTAGATGCAAGATTCATTTACCCTATCTACGACAGTGAGTGGGTTTCTCCTTTGGTGTTAGTTCCAAAGAAAAATGGTAAGTGGAGAATTTGTGTCAATTACAGGGAGTTGAACAAAGCCACAAAGAAGGACCATTTCCCTCTACCCTTCATTGACCAAGTGCTAGATGACCTGGTAAGGCAAAGGTTTTTCTCTTTCCTAGATGGATTTAGCGGGTACAAACAAATCCAAATCAGCCTGGAAGACCAGGATAAACCACCTTTACTTATCCTTGGGGTAATTTTTCCTATAAGGTCCTTCGTTTTGGCCTATGTAATGCTCCTGCCACTTTCTAGAGAGCGATCCTGAGTATTTTCATCGAATTAGTCCATGATGCAGTGGAAATTTATATGGATAATTTTACACCTTATGGCTATGATTTTCAAGAAGCACAAATGCATTAAAATGAACCTCTCTCTCAGTCCTGAAAATGTGAATTCTTGATGAATGCAGGGACCGTGCTAGGTCATTCAATATCTCAACAAGGACTACAGGTGGACCCAAACAAAATAGCTATCATCCAAAGGGTCCCACCTCCTCAAAATCAGAGAGATGTCAGAAGTTTCCTAGGGTTAGCTAGATACTACCAAAGGTTCATAAAGGACTTCATCAAGTTGGCCTCTCCTTTATTTGGTTTGTTGGCCAAGGACTCTGAGTTTATATGGTCAAAAAGTTGTCAAGAGGCCTTAGACATCCTAAAGGACAAGTTAACCATTGTACAGATTCTTTGAGGCCCAAATTGGGCCCTCCCCTTTCATATTCATGTTGATGCCTCACACAAAGCCATAGGAGAAGCGCTAGGTTAAATAGATGAAAAATTGGCTTATGTTATGTATTTTATCAGTAAGAATCTGTCAAAGGCTAAACTAAATTACACAGTGACCGAAATGGAACTCCTAGTTGTTGTGCATTCATTAAACAAATTCAGGCATTATATTATAGGCTATCAAACATTTTTGCATAATGACCATGCTGTAATCAAATATTTTATGAATAAACCAAATGTGAATGCTCAGATTATAAGATGGTTACTTTTATTACAGTAGTTTCATCTAACTGTTGTTGATAAGCCTGGTAAGGAAAATGTCGTTGCAGACTTTTTGTCCAGATTCAATTTTCCTATAGGTGAAGAAGGAATGGTTGATGACCAGTTACCAGACGAGCACTTATTTTCTATTTTAGTTCTCTCTCCATGGTTTTATGATATATAAAACTATTTGGTATTGACACAATTCCCACCGAACTTGTCCTCCAAAGAAAAGAGCAAGATAGTAAGGAAGAGCAGCCCCATCACTTGGATTGGGGGAAATCTCTTCAAACTTGGGCTAGATCAAATATTGAGAAGGTGTGCCAGGGAGGAGGAAGTCTTTGACATCCTTCTGACTTGTCATGATGGGCCTTATGGAGGTCACTTTTCAGCAAATAGGACAACATTCAAAGTGTTACAAGCAGGCTATTATTGTCCCACGCTTCATCAGGATGTGAAAAGATATACTAGTCAATGTGATCGGTGCCAAAGGATGGGAAGGCCTACTCCAAGAGATGAAATGTGTCTACAGCCTCAAGTGATTTTCAAGCCATTTTACAAGTGTGGCATGGACTTCATTGGGTCTATTTACCCTCCTTCCAAGAAAAAACAATGCATCATTGTGTGCACTAACTATATGACTAAGTGCGTTGAAACCAAGAAAATTAAGGCAGCAACAAAGGAGAAGGTGGTTGATTTCCTAAGGAAGAATGTATTCTACAAATTTGGGTACCTTAGAGATCAAGCATAGAACCTCCACTCCCTATCATCCACAAGCTAATGGGTAAGTGGAGGTGACCAACAAAGAATTGGAGGGCATCTTGACCAAAGTGGTAGGCAACAGCAGGAAGGATTGGGCAGATAGACTAGTTGAGGCCACCTAGGCCTATAATACCACATGGAATACCACCACTGGATTCACACCCTATGAGCTGGTCTATGGGAGAAAGTTTGTGCTATCCATTGAATTTGAGTATAACACATTAAGGATGGCAACCCAACTAGATCTAGATCTCAGTAGTGCACAAAAAGAGAGATTATTCTAGTTGAATGGTTTGGATGAGCTCAAAATGCAGGCCCTCCTACATACAGAGGTAATTCAACTGCAAAGGAAGATTTGGCATGATAAGAACATCAAGGAAAAGAAATTCCAAGAAGGTGATTGGTCTTTGTTACATGATTCTAGGTATAAAGACTTCAAGGGCAAGTTAAGGTCAATATGGCTAGGACCTTATGTTGTAGAAAGATGCCATGATAATGGTTCATTGCAAATCAGAACCATAGATGAAGAGGCCATTCCTTTACTTGTTAATGGACACTAATTGAAAATATAAAAGCCTTTGTCAAGAAAAGAGTTGATTGATGATATCAATAAAACAGTGATCATAGTGGAGCAATTTTCAGCTCTTGCTTCATCAAATCACTGAGAGAGAAAAAATAAGGGCTGAGGTGAAAACCTCCATGAGCCACCTGAGTCCCACTATCGGGTTGAAAACCTCTTGGAGCAGCCCAATAGTGTCAATAAAAAATAAGAAAAATAAAAAATGAGAATAAAAAGATCCCTAGGCGAAAACCTCTCTTGAGGCACCCAGGGAAAACAGCTAGGATGAAAACCTCTCAGGGGCAGCCTAGTTGTTTTCAAAAAAAAAAAAACAAAACAAAACAAAAAGAAAAAAGAAAAATTATGAAAATTTCTACTTTTGCAGGTCAGCAAGAGGGACGATCAGGAAGCAAAAGAGGATCACCAAGAGACCTATTCCACTCACATTTTATTTTTCCACTCATTTTCACTCATCACTCTACCATTTCTCTCATTTTTTCCACTCCTTTACTTTAGTTTACAAGGGGACTATTTTTTCTACAAGAACCCCTGTAAACCTACCGGATCCCCTGAAAATCTACAGGATGATCCTGTATAAATCACAGTGCCCAGAAATCCTACAAGAAGCGACACTAAAGAAGAAATGACCTACTATGCCAAGGAAATAACGCCCCATTCATCATCATTCCATCACCATACCTTACTCACCATCATTCCATCCCCCTTGCATTCACCCTTAAAAACAAAATCAGTTTCAGAAAAAATTAAAAATTAAAAAAAAATAATTATTAAAAAAATATAAAAATATAAAAAAATTAAAAAAAAAAAATAAAATTAAATTAATAAATTAAAAAAAAACAATTAAAAAAAAAAACAAAAAACAAAAACAATCTTCAAAAATAAGGGAAACAGGGAGGAATAGAGAGCATCCCCTGAGTATTCCTTATTCTCCACACTCCTAGTCTTTCTCTCCATCCATGTCACCATCCTGACAACCCTAGAAAAGTGTATGATTAAGAGTTCTGAGGGAGAAGAAGCTATAGGACATCCTATAGGAAGTCCTGTAGCAGCCTATCCCACATAATACAAATCATAATAACAGCAAGCTTCCATCATGATGATCCAAGGAAAGAAGGAGCACCAAAGTAGCACCACCACCACCATCTTCAACAATAGGTACCTGCACAAATGAAAATATCATCAGAAAGCAACAAGAAGGGAAGAGGAATAGCATGCAACCAATACACATAGCAAGCACCTCCAGTCTTCAACAACTGCAGCAAGGTATTGGCACCATAGGTAAGTATCCCGCTCACTCTCTCATATGCATCATGTAGTCAAAAAAATGTAAAGGTTACAAAGAATTTGGTTTATAAGAAAAAAGGTGGCTAGTTAACTTGGCCACCTTTGCTTAGTCAACAAAGACAAAACAAGATGTTCTCTCACACGTGGTAGCAGTCAACTCAAAAACAAGGAGAAGTAAAAAAGTAGTTAAAGATACAGATGCATAAGGTGGGAGTTGATTATGAGGAGTGGGGAGCGATGAGGTGGTAGTAGGGACCAACAATCCAAAAATGGAAACGTACCTTTGCTGCCAGCACACCACCTCACCCCGAATGACCATAAGAGGAAATAATCATCGTCTCCATGCATTCACTTCCTCAAAACTCACTCTCATAGGTCGCTCTCATACCCAAGCAACCTACCGAAAGAAAAACTCCATCGCTTTACTGCACAAGAATTCCTACAGGATTGCACAGGAATTCCTATAAGATCATGCACAAGAATTCCTACAAGATACACAGAGACAGTCTACAGGATATGCCGAGAGGAGTTTCAGAGGGAAAATCTTGGGGGTTGACCACAGAAAACATTATGAATAGGTAGGCTCTGTAATTACATTACTCTTTCTAAGTAAATTGATCAAAAAAATCCTCTAGCTTGAAGTGAATTTGGTAGTTGTGCAAGAGAATCGTCAACACAATCATCTCAATTTATTACTTCTGCTTGTATCAACCATCTCATCTACTCAAAACGTCACCAACCAAGATGATAGGAGGGTTTAATAAGAGTGAGACCACAAACACTCTGAGAATCCACCAACACCCTCAAGTACTAGAAATCTTCACCAAGCAAAATTGGATGGGGTTTTTCGAAAAATTCAGAGGATATGATGATGAGGTGGCCCGAGATTTCTCTCTCTCCCTCATTCCACTCACCAGAGATAGCCAGGTTTCCAAAATAAAATTATTTTTATAAGGTGAGGAACCCACTGAGGACAAAAATGGAGTAAGGAGAGAAATTCTACCATATCCCTAGAATGAGGTAAGCTA
The DNA here is from genome assembly GCA_000404065.3 of Pinus taeda. Taxonomy (NCBI): domain Eukaryota; kingdom Viridiplantae; phylum Streptophyta; class Pinopsida; order Pinales; family Pinaceae; genus Pinus; species Pinus taeda. The sequence goes on along the minus strand of APFE031311685.1, from coordinate 157,704 downwards.
CCAATTGATCAAATACATTTCATGTGAGGGTAGGTATAATGTGGTCTATGGCTATTATTTTAGGCTTCTTGAATAATTGAGATTTGGAGCAGAAACACCCACTCACCATAGGCTCAGCATAGCATACTTCTTGCTGCAATCACTAATAGACTCAAGCATCAAAGTGCAAGAGGGAAATTCCCAACAGTTAGTTCACCATGGGTTAATTAGGATCCTTATACAGGATTCCCTCCAAAACCTCATAATTCCTATAACATGGTCAGTTTTCAGAGACATGCAGGCAAAGGAAGACATCAAAGCTCTCACATATGATGTTAGTCCTACTATCAGTGAAGAGGAAGAGGAAGAGACTGAAGTAGAGGAAGAAGAAGTAGAACAGGAAGAAGAAGAAACAAAAGGAGATGAAGATGAGATGGATGAAGAAGGAGACGAAACAGAAGAAAAGGAGGAAGATGAAGAAGAAGAGGAAAGAGAAGGAGGATGATGAAGAAACAAAGGAGGATATTAAGGAGGGAACTAATAAAGATTTTGAGGATCTACAAGAGGAAGAAGAAAGGAAAGACATAGATGAATAAATCAAGGGAGAAGAGGGGACAGAAAACAAGGAGGAGTCACATAGGGTGTCTCTATAACCCACTAAGAGGGAGGAAACATTTTCCCTCACTGCTCTTAGCACCCCCATCAAGAAAAAATCCAAAAGGCAGAGGCAAACTCCCTTATATTTCAGGACAAGGAAAAGAACAAGAATAAGATAGGGGAAAGCCCAAACACCAACGAAACTTCCTATTGTGATTGAAGACTCCCCTAAAAAAAAGGAGAAAATGCCTTCCCCTAAGTCTCCTATCACCTATGTGAGAAGGCCTACAAATAGATCAACCTCCTCTAAGGGAAAAGAAATCCTATAGGATACACAGCAGAATCTATAGGAAGCAGAAGCAGTCCTACAGGATACTTTGCTGAACCTACAGAAGGCACAAAAATTGGAAAAGGAGGTAGAAAAGCAACAAGAAACTAAAGAAGAGGACCTAGAGACAAAAGAACCCAGCCCCCAACCTAACCTGGACTCGTACTATAGTTTTATTGAAGGAGGCAGGGTCATACCTCAAAATTTTGCTATTCCACTGTTCTTCGAGCTTAAGAAGGAGAGGGCTAGAACTCACGAATGGATGTAGATCGCCAAATCAAAGGGAGTGGAATACATTGGGCACATGGAGGATAAGCTCAAGGAGATGGGCAGAGAGATAAATAGCTTGAGAGATAGAGAGGCCATAATGAAAAGTCAACGAGAGACAGAAAATGGATGGTTGAGAGGACAGCTGCAGGAAAGAGAGAATCAATTGGCATGTATGGCCAATCTCTCTTTGGAAGCAATCCAGTGTAGGATGCTAACTAAATCTTATTCCCTATACCTCAAGGAACAGTGGCTGCAGTTCAAGATCAAGACCCTAGCATAAAGAGGCACCATGCCATTTCAGGACTACATGCAGTTCATTTATCTTTGTGATCATGGAACACTAGAAGATAGGTTCAAGATGGCTAAGTTTCATTTGCACAACATGGTCCTAACAGACATGAATGTATGGGACCCTAATGCCAGGCTAGGAGATTTACAATTAATGGCTTTGGCATCATGGATGAACCATGAGGAGTCAAGGGCTGCAGAGATGAAGAAGATATTGGCAAGAGAGAAAACCGAACTTCTTATGATCAGAGTTGAACAATCAGATCCCATGGCACTCATCAGTACCCATAATTTGATTGCAAATGATCCTCAGCTTGCACCTAGATATATTGCTTCCCAAGAGAAAGAAATTTCACATTTTCAGGACATTTTCAGGCTATTATGGAATGATAGCATACATGCTTTCCTAAGGAGATGGAACATGTTGCCATACAGCTTAAAGATAAGAGAGTACCACTCTCCTCAAATATTAAGAGAAGCACTAAATAGGACAACCATGTACAAGAAATCTATGCAAAGGTTGAAAGTCAACTAGATTGGCTTGAAACTCAGTCCACCACTACTCTTAGGAATGCCAAAAGGAAGGAAGGAAGAAGAAGGAAGGAGGCAGTGGGAGGAGGTAGAAAGGAAAGCAAGCTTCTATGAACAAGAAGAGGAAACCATAGCAAAGGCATGGAATGTTAGGGAGGCCATTAGAGCTATGAAGGATATGGATATTGATTGAGTTGCTTAGAGGATGAGCAACACTTTCAGTAGGGGCGATGATGAGCCTCATCATTGGGTAATTATATGGGCCTTAATTCACCTCCTAGCTTAGTCAAACCAAATTTTCTCACAACTTATTACATGCTTTTTATTACATTTTGTTTAGGAGATGAGTTAGAGTTGGATATTATGCCTAGCGGACTAATATGCATTGAATGCAGGATTGAAGGAGAAAATCAAGGAATTTTTGTAAACACTAAGGTTAAAACTCGAATGGGACAAGGGAGAGGGATTGTAAGAAGTAAATCCTCCTCATTTACTTATCCCCCATTCAAATATTCCTCCATCCATCCCACCAGCTCAGTGTGCAAGCAGCCAAGCCATGAGGATTAGAAAGCAGCCGAGCAAGTGAGAGACAAAGAGCTATTTTATCTCGAGTTCAAGAGCCAAGCCTCCCTAATTTTAAGGAAGTCGTTGGGGACTTTAGCTACATAAGTAGATAGGCCTAGAGCCTCATTAGGATTTGGATTTTTGTTGTAAAACTCTAAGCTAATTTCGAGCTCCAGACTTGTGAAAGTTTTATTGATGTAATTTGTTGTTTTAGTAATAAGAATGAGTTTTGTTTTGAGCCAGCACTGAGTTAAACCAGAGGGCTGAAGCTCTTGGGTTAGGTCCCAACCCTAATAGCCAAGGCTCCTCTTTCTTGTACATGTATGTCTAGTGTAGTTTCATAGCTTCATTGTTAATTTGCTTTTAGATGCATTTCCATTGCAAGTAAGGTAGATTGGATTAGTTGTTTATTAGTTTGCTTCAATTTGTGCCTTACTTTAGTAGTAGGTTAGAAGAGATAAAATGAGCACCATAAGGTTGTAAGAACTTGTCTCGGCCTCACTTCTTCCCTTTGGGATCATGACTTGAGGAAGGGACCCTTAAGCAACCCCAAAAACACAGATTTCTATTTTTTTATGAGATTTGGAGTTTGTTGTCTTTAAATTAGTATTTGGTTAGTTTGGAAAGGTAGGATTCCATTGTCATATTTTTCATCATCATTTTTGCAGTAGATCTCATCCATGCTTTCATTCCTTTCAGCAACTTTCCTCATGCATAATGTAGGTAGTTAGTTCATTAATTCTGCTTTTCTAGTTTATGAGAATGGTTCTTGTTTACATGTCTTTTTGGAAGATATACATGGTTTATGTAGAGCAGGTGCTTCAGGAGGAGACTAAGACTTTATAGCCAGCAAACACCTTCCATTCCATCCACCTTAGCCATCCCATGTTTTCACCATCACCTTCACTAGTTTTCATCATTTTTCATAGAAATTCTTCTAAGCACATTGAGCGAATCCAACCATCTCCTATTTTCGTTGTTGACTTCTGAGTGATCCTAGACCTTCTCCCACTCCATTCCACCCATCAAACACCTTCCCTAGGCCTTCCATCACCTCCAAAACCTCACATTTTTCTCTCGGTTGTATCATGTAGGTTTACAAGGAATCATGTAGATTTGTAGTACACCCAGTAGGTTTTCCTGAAATGGCCTGTTTTGAGGCCAAATTGAGGGAAAACATCTAGGAAGTCACTAAAATCCTCCCAAGGGTCTCCCACACCATCCAACCATCTCATAACCCTCCTAGCCATCCTCAAACATCCTTAATTCACCTACCACATCAATAGAAGAAATTAGTTTGCATACTTGATTGTGCATGAAAAGGAAAAAAGGCAAAAACGGATTTAGTTTAGTCTCTTTACTTGCACATTAGTGATGTCTGATACTTCTTACTTCTATAACTTAGATAGTAGCATTTGGTTCATGTTGATTTAGCATTTCTACAAAGCATACTTTTTTAGTAGTTAATTAGGAAATGGTGTGATTTAGCATTAAATTTCGACCCTCTCCATTATTGCAGTAGATTAGCTCTCTCTTAGAATAGATTTACCTTTCTTCCATCAAGAAATAAAGCTTCTTATAACTCCATAGAAGTCTGGCTTGAAACCCCAATGGCCTCTCGCCAGCTGAACAGTGACAACAGGTAGAACCATCACTTTTACTTGTGTATACAGCACTATCACCTCCAAGTTTGTACGAACCCCGGGTTGATAAAGTAAAGTTGGTATTCCAAGAGTTACAGCATCCTTGCTGCAATACTATTTCTCATTAGGTATCCAGGTAGACCCGGCCAAAATAGAAGTTATCTTATGTCTTCCTGCACCCAAAACACAAAGGGAATTAAGAGGGTTCTTAGGACATGCGATCTATTACAAGAGGTTCATGGAGAACTTTTATAAGATAGCTACCCCCCTTTTCCTATTGTTAGCTAAGGATAGTGAGTTTTTCTGGTCCACAGCTTGCCAACAGTCTTTTGAGACACTAAAGGAAAAATTAGTGCAGGCACCAGTTTTGAGAGGTCCCAACTGGTCCCTTCCATTCCACATTTCCTTTGATGCATCAGATACCGCCATTGGCGTAGCTTTAGGACAGGAAGAGAACAAACAATCCTATGTTATTTACTTCATCAATAAAAAATTGTCACCGGCCAAATTGAACTATATAGTGACCAAGAAAAAGTTTTTAGCCGTAATATTTGCTATCAATAACTTCAGACACTACATCATAGGATATGAAGTCTTTGTGCATACTGATAATTCTGCGATAAAATATTTAATGAATAAACCATTGACTAGTGGTAGAGTGACTAGGTCATTACTATTGTTGTAGGAATTTAATGTTATTATTGTTGATAGACTAGGAAAATATAATGTTGTAGCTGACTATCTTTCTAGACTGAATAATCCTCGTGAAGTAATTCTTGTTTATGATGATCTCCCTAATGAACATATTTTTGCTGTGTCAACAAAGTCTCCATGTTTTGCTAACATAGTCAACTATTTAGTCACTGGAGAAACACCATGTCACTTATCCGCTCATGAAAAGCGGAATATCATATTAAAAAGTGCCACATATTCTTGGATCCAAGGAGACCTCTTTTACACTGGACCAGATCTTATCATTCATAGATGTGTAAGAGAGGAAGAAGTGTTTGATATACTGAAATCTACCCATGATGAACCTTGTGGTGGTCATTTCGCTGATAAGAGAACTACATATAAAATCTTACACGCTGGATACATTTGGCCTTCTTTGTTTAAGGATTCCAAATAGTATGTCAAGTGATGTGATAGTTGTCAGCAAATGGGTCAACCTATTCAAGCCAAAAAAATGCCTTTATGTCCTCAGATTATGATTGAGCCCTTTAAAAAATGGGCTATCGACTTCATAGGATCAATAAATCCAACATCCATGAATAAAAAGAATATATTGGTTTTCCTGATTTTGTTACAAAATGGGTAGAGGCTAAGTTATTTGTTTTTCTACAGAAAAAGTTATTGTTGAATTTTTGTTTAGTGAAATGTTTACTAGATTTGGTGTTCCCAGAGAGATTGTTACTGAAAATGGGCCGCAATTTATTTCTAATATCGTATAGGAAGTCATGGATGAATACAAAATTTGGCATAGGAAGTCTACTCTATATCACCCACAAGCAAACAGCCAGGTGGAGTCTACCAACAAGCTAATCGAATCCATCCTCACAAAAATAGTAAATCTTCATAGGAAGAATTAGGCCAGTCATCTACCTGAAGTCTTATGGGCTTATCGAACCACCTGGCGGAATAGCACAGGACATACACCATATGAGCTAGTATATGAGAAACAAGTTCTTTTGCTGATAGAGTTCCAGATAAAAACTTTTCGAATAGCATTTCAGTTGGGATTAGATCTCTTAGAAGCACAACAGCAGCATCTATGGCAGTTAAATGAGTTAGATGAATTTCAAAGAGATGTTGTTCAGCAGAATGTACATCAACAACGCAAAAAGTGGCATGAAAAGTGTATCAGGAAGAAGCAGTTCCAAACAGGTGATTGGGTACTTCTTTATGAATCTAGATTTAAATATTTTAAAGGAAACTTCCATACAAGCTGGATGGGACCTTATGAAGTAGTCATAATTTTCAAGAATGGGGTTGTAGAGATCAAAACTATTGATGGGAAAGATTCGGCATTCCTTGCGAACAGGCATAGACTCAAGGTATATTTGCAACCCCTCACAAAGGAAGACTTCTTGCAGCAAGTGCATTAGTAATAGGTAGCTATGCCAACCTATTACTAGTCTGATTCTTTCTTTCCAAAAATAAATAAAATAATAATAATAATAATAATAATAATGACAAAAAATAAAAATAAAACAAGAAAAAAATATTTTCCTGTGATTGTGAAAATCAGTTTACTAACATGGTCACAAAAGGATCAGCCTGAAAACCAGCATGCTGGTAGGAAGATAAAATTCTAATAAAATGGAAATGTTTCTTGATCTTTATATGTGCTGACTGTCACCAAGAATAAGTAGGTTTTTAAGTGCAGGAACCAAGCCCTTATCCAAGTTTAGGACAACTGACACGGAATATTTTATGCAAGCAACACTCAATTCCTGCTGCATTTACTTTTGGTTCGGCACTATTTAGGCAAATTTTTGAGGTGAAATACTACCCTTCTTCTATTTCCTTTTCATAATTTCCCTTCTATTTTTTCTTCTTTGTTCGATGGAAATGAACCTTCCCTTTCCTCTAAAGAAACTGCCCCTATCCAAATTCATTTTTCCCTCTTTTCCCCTGAATTTATTTTCCCTTTCCGTTTTTCCATACGCCCTCTTGGTGGTTTCACACTTCAATTCCCTATTGAAATTCCTTCCACAATCTAAAATTTACTCCTTTCCATCTTCTTTTCTCCCTCATGGACTTTATTGTAGGATCTGATCAAAATTCATGGATTAGATCAAAAGGTATGTATCGATACTAAGAAACTGGTGAATAAAACATCCTTTGGAAATCTCGCAAATCTTTCAAGATTCAACCCTCAGATTGTATTTTGTTTTAGAAACCTTTTTAAGATATTCTGCAACATCAGTTAGTGTAGGAACAGTGATGTCTCTTGGTACAAGCATGTATGTTCTAATGCAAGAACATTAAATCTCAGGTGCAGGAACACGCACTGTTGTATGCCCCAAGCACAATAACATGTGCCCAGTGCAGGAAAAGTAGTAGTCTTCAATGCAAGATGTATGTTATGGTACAGGAATGTCCAGTGCAATAATGCATGCTTGAGGCCAAATTTTAGTCCAAGGATAAAAGGGGATTTATTTTTATGTTTGGTACAAAAATCACACTCAAGCACAACTGACTCCACTACTTTAAAATGATATCATGCAATGATTTTCTTTCATAAATGATTAGACTTTGTCCATCATTACTAATTAGGAATTTTTTTTAATTACATGGACATTTAATTATGAAAACGTATCTCTATGTAATTTAACATGTGTGCCTTATATGAAATCATGAGTTGATCAAAGGATGTGTGCGAAAATCTCCCAGAATCCAACGTTCATTTTTGAAAAGCATGTTGATAATTAAATAATGACCCACTCATATATAACACCTCACATTCTCTCACATAACTTCCTCCATTACTGTCGCCCACCACTAATCATTATTACTGTATGCATGATTAGATCATGTTGTATCACATCCTTCCCCAGAACTAAGATTTTCATGAGTGTGACCTTTACAAAGAAATAAAATAAATAAATAAATATAGCAATGTCCAATTCATTCGAAAATTTCAAATTTCTCCGTGTTGAACCCCCTGCTAATTAACTCTCTTAAATTCTAAGTAGTTGAGCAAATTCGAACAAGAAATGGCACTTGTTTGAATTGAACCATCGTTTGTGAAGGAAGTAGAGAAAATGATAGAATACAAGAAAAGTCTTTCCATAATGTAGGAGGCATGATTCCTCCCATTCTTGCGTAAGTTTGATGGTTTTGATTTGGTCGTGGCATTAGAATTTGCCCAAATATTTGATGGAAACGGAGCCAACGTGGGGTCTCTATAGTTTGAAGTGACGGAGCAGAATATTTCGCAGGCTTCAGGGCTAGAAGCCACAGGAAAATAGTTGTTCAAGAAAGGAGAGCTCGAAAAAGGGGCTTTGGCGTAGATTTGTAGTCAATAAAAAAAAGAAAGTGGACTCGAAAATCGAGCTGCATCGAAGTGCTATGTTCAAGAAATGGAAATACTTGTTGTACATTTTACAGAAGTTCCTCACCTGTGAGGGACGATATTCCCTAACCTTCTTATATCACATATACTTGCTGTTACACTTTAATTCAGGTAAGTTGATTAATTTTCCTTACTTCTTGCTTAAAATTTTGGAAAAATTTCGAAGGGTGTTCATAAAAGTCAAGAGAGTTAGGTTGGGTTCAAGTTATGTCATTACAGGTTGATCTCAATTTTGGTTAGGAAGGAATTAGAGAGTAAAAATATAACATGGGGAGGGTTCTTGAAGGAATTACAAGGAGTAAACATAGTGGAGTGGCCCGAGAAGAAGGGTAAGAGTAGAAAGGAAGAATCTAAACAAACAAATAAAACCCTAGCCCCGCAAACTAGTAAGAAGAAAAATACCCTGCCTAAGGAACCAGTGCAAGAAGAGAAACAAGCACCCATAACTAAAACCCCTCGCCCTTTGAAGAGAATAACTAGAAGTTTTGTTAAGATGAGGTTTTCCTCTTCGAAATAGGGCCATACTCAATCAATATCTCCGATAAATGTAGATTATTCCCAGCCTAATTTGCCGAATCATTACAATCTCTCGCTCCTTGCAGATGATGTTGTTCACATAGTGTTTATTGAAGGATACCTCGAAGAGGAATATGTTACTCCTTTGTCATTGTTAGTTGGAAGAATGAAGAAGAGGAAGACCTCTAAGACACCAGATGTCAATGCAGAGAAGGTCCAACAGATTGTCAGGGTGATAAAGCGCAATGTAATGTTGAAGTATAGGGAGATGAAATACAATGTGATGACAAAGTACATGATGATGAAACACAATGTGATGATGAAATGAAGGGTGATGAGACACCCTGTGATGTCGAAATGTCGGATATTGATATACAGGGTGATATTGGTCTTGACAATACCAACACTTTCTTTGAGTCAACTCCTGAGGAGATTATGATGCAGGAGGAATTTGTTAAGGAGGATTCGACTCTCAATTTTAATAGTAAGGTCGAGGAGCTGAAGAAACGCATTTATGGACTCGAAGTTTTAAATCAAGCCATGAAAGAACAGGGTGTAGTGCTATAGAATAATAATTTTAAATTAGTAGGGGAAGTGAAAGAATGAAAACGACAAGAAAGAGTGTGGAAGTTCTAAGCTTCAAAATGCCATGGTCGACTCAGGAAATTGGTCAAATGGGTCAAGAAGGCTCGAACTAAGAAGAAAAGTATGATGAAGACAGGAATTAGCATACAGATACAAGAGTAAAGGAAGGTCTCCATGTGTTTTTTTGCATAGATAAGGGTAAGGTTGTGTGAGGACACACAATAGGATAGGGATGGGAGGATGTTGGTGGATAGAATTGTCCTACTTTTTGGTCTTTATCCTATCCCAAACACACCACCTTAACCCCTTGTTTTAACCCTTAAGGGCTATCTATTCCTGTACTTTTTCCCAATTGCACACATTCTTGCACTCCTCTTATGTTTTTCATATTCAAAAGTTATATATGTACTTAATCATTAAATGTATAGGTTTTATCTCTTAGAATGTCTTTGCAACTAATATATTCCTTTCCTAAGTAATTCGATGGAACCAAAGTGTTAATCTATGTGAGAGATTGGGTAGGTGTAGGAATCGTGCTTGTATCGATTAGCGTTCATGCACTTTCAAGGAAGCTGTCAATTTTTTTTTGACTCAACACTTATGGAAGGGACAGCTCAGTAGACTGCGCATATTTCTTACCTAAGAGATCAGTTTCCTTGTTGGGCTCGGCGCTTAGAGAAGAAGGCAAGATATGAAGGCTGGACTTCAGTTGCAAAACCATTGTTTAGACCTTTTGCGAACAGTCGAAAGGCTTAATTTATCATGTTGTTATATTTTTGTTGCAGTCAAGAGCCGAAGCATGTATTTAATAGGGTTTCTCCATAGATATTAGCTAGCGATGTTGTGTTAAAAATTTTCTACCAATTGTAATTTCTAAGTATCATCATATATGGGTTGGATCGGGGATCCATGATGTGTATTTTCTCTTTTTGAAACTTAATACAAAGGAACATGTCAGTTTTGAAGCTCTTTGTCTCGATATCATTGTGATGCTCCATTTGAGCGTTTTCTATTTCGTTATAGGGAAACGAGCTTGTTGGCTAGGGCCCAACCAACCCAACTCATTCTCCCTTCATTAAAGGTGTGTTAGATTTATTTTCATGCAATGTTAGTGAAGCAGATCATGTTTGGATTCTTTCATAGTTGTTGGACTTTAATTTCTTGCAAGCTTTATGATCTGGATCTAGGTGTGTGTGTGGTTCATTTGCATTTACTTTTATTTCCTTCCATTCTTTCCTACAAATGTGTTCTCCCTTTTCTTTAAAAATTAAATGTACATCTAGCTTCTTGCACCAATGTGTTTTCGTTTCAGCAATTTGAAAGTTTCCTTTACTCATTCCAGCCAGTCATTCTTATTTCTGCAGGTCTATTATTCTTCTGCAAATAGTGTTTTTCTTTTTCGTGAAGCATATTCCATTATTCAAGTTCAGATCTAGAATTGATTAATGTCAATAATATTTCACTAAAACATTGTTGCATTACTTTTATTTGTAATTGCACTCGTTGTTGGACTTAATATTGAATTTATTAGAAGGATTCCCTAAGTTAAAACAATTATTTGTATAAGGGTGCAAATCTAATTTACTCAATGAACAGTCATCTGAGGAAATACCTTGTTGATGTTTAGGTCAAAGTAGTTTACAAGTAAAACGGTTTCTTATTTCAATATAAATTCCCTTTGGTTGTGAAAGCACCTTTCATTTCTGAGCATGAGATTAGTTAATGATTCATTTTTCTTATATAGGTTCACTTTACAGTTATGTTTTCACCTTGCATTTATTTTCTTAGTTAACATGCTTTTATTTCTTGCAACCGATTTGGAAACCAAGTACAGGAACTCTGGTTTCTTAGTACAAGAACCTTTGTTCTAGTACATTGACATTTCAAGTACAGGAAAAGAGTGCCTAGTACAAAGGCTCAGAGCTCTTGTATGCAGGTAAATATATTTAGTAAGGGCCCAATATATATACTTCCAGTATAGAAGCTTCGCTCTAATATAGGAACAATGTTCCAGTACATGAACCTTGTTGTGGTACAGGAACGACATCTTGGTACAGGAAGGAAAATCTTTAGGAAGACAGACATCCTGATTAGTTGGATCATCCTTCTACCTTACAACCATACTGAAGAGAATCAAATAGTTATTTTATCAATTCATATTGTTCATGATGAATTGAGAGTTTCCTTTATTTGGGTTTCTACAAAGTACATTATTTTCATTCAGCACCAGAGTTTTCTTGATATTCATTACCGTGTGATGTTTTCTTTCGACTCTGCAATTTTTAATCAAAGAAGTATGAATACAATTAGAGAAGGTTCATATCATTTCCTTGCATTTCCTACGCTACACCTCGAAGTGTACGAAACCTCGAGTTGACAAATTTAGTGTTGAAAGGAGTTTTTTGAACTACAATTCCTACACCCAACAAAATTTAGGTATCAACCCACATCCATAATAGATGATGATATATAAAATGTATACCATGTTTTATAATGCAATTTTAAGTTATGATTACATTTTAGACATCTACATCATGATAAGATTCATGAATGCAAAATGTACCATGTTTTGTAATTTGCAATTTACTATTCCTTAAGAAACTTCACAAAACAACTTCACAAAACCTAAGAATTTGAATCCAATTCCATATTTTTTCTATTAACAATATAGAATCATCATGCAAAATATACATTAGCTACAAAGTTATCATATTAAAGATCAATTCATAATAAAGAGTTCTATTTAAAATATGTCCAAAATTTATATCATTATAAAAGTAAATATAATAAAAAGTTTCCAAATAAAAATATACATCAAAGAGATCAATTCATAATAAACAGTTTTACTTTAAATATGTCCAAAATTTATATCATGACAAGAGTAAATATAATAAAAAGATGGTCAAATAAAAAATTGCATCAAAGAGAATCTCTCTCAAATCTATGATCTATCAACATCCTCGTACTCTCATTAAAATAATGGGTGCCTTGTGTTGTCGTTCTGTATTTTTTAGGTTGAAGGAGTAAACACATAGGACAGCATCAAAACCACTTTGGACGCTGGGATCTAGCACTGCTAGCTTCAGAGAGGGATCTCTCTGTAAAATTTAGCTTTGTTTTATGTAAATTTTAGGCTATTTATGATTGTACTGATTGTTTTGATTTGATTGTTTGGTTGATTAAACTGTCATAATTCCATTGGGCTATGGAGTCTGAAAATTTAACTCGATTTGGCATCAAATTTTAGAGGATTTTCACAAGGCAATCTAGGTTGCACAATTTGGATCTTTCATAATATTAACTGGATTGTAAAATAGCAGAAGTGGAATATTCAATAGAAATTAAGGAGAAATTAAGAATTCCTTAATTTGACTTCAGCAAAAAACATGAAAATTACTAACAATCAAAATATGGTGCTCTAAATAACATATCCTATTCATCACAGTTTCTATTAAGTAATTAATATTTTCATAATAACGGAGAGAGAAAAACAATGTTTAAACAAATAAACTGAAGAAACACATCACCTTTTTTTACACCACATGAATCCTGTGAAAATGTCCTTGTATTATTGATGCTTCCAGCAACTGGGAAATTACAATCCACAGAGGAAAATCATATTCAACAATCAAACCTTAATATTTTAAGCAGTGAAGTATTTATACTAATAATTACAAAATCATTGTCTAAAGAGACGGTGTATTATTAGCCTAATTACAAACAATAAGATTTATCACTGGCAAAAAAATAGGCCACATGATAGCTGCATGGAAAGGTGGTTCTGTTTTCGTGGATTCAGTTGCTGAGTCAACCTAAAACTGTGTTGCATTGATGTGTTGGTTGTTGTTCTAGTCATTGTCTTACAGCATCCGAATTACCTTTTTAATCCAGTAAATCGCAAAGTTCTTCCCATCTCTTTTCATCAGGTATGGTTAATTTAATCACCCTCCAGTAAATTTCATCGACCTATGTGTATTTGGCAAAAGTTGGCTTCACTATAAAAACATGTTTTACCTCATTCTGTATGTAGAAATCATTTTCTATGGTTTCTAAAAATGCCCTTGTTGTCATACTGCCCTTTATCCCACTTAGCTTGACACTACTTTTGGTCATTTTCTTCATCTTCAAAACATAGTCTTCCTAAGTGATTAATTTATCATTTATCACATAAATGTTGGGCAGCCCTTTCTGGATTAATGCTTCAATTATTTTACAGAACCTATTTACTCCTAGCTCCAATGTTTCACATCTTTCTTCCAATTGATCAATGAGGTTCCTTTTAGTCAGAACTTTCTTGACTTCCAAAATAGTGGCAATCCTGTCACTGATTCCTAATTCTTCAAGTTCATATTTTGACTTAGAATTCAAGAATCTGATAATATTAGAGGCTTTTGTGGGCATCTCTCCAAGCTCTTCCCTTACTTGAACAATGTTTTCTGTGGCTTTTTCTACCAATTACTTTTGTTCAAAGATGATTTGGATAGATGGCCAAATCTCATTCATAGAGTCTAGAATACCCATACAAATGGTTTCCTTGGCTTGGGATAAGGTTTTACCAATTGAGGTATCCCTTTCTACCTTCTGCAAGTTCAAAAATTGCCTCTGTGATTTCTACACTTCAGTAAGACAAGAAGCTTCAGCTCTGATTTCTGTACTTCTAGAGCTTTGAGCTGCCCCTCGAAAGTCTTGATCTCTTCTGACTGGATTAACATGTTCTCCAGTGTCTTTGTCACCTATTCATCATTTGCAGTATGACTGGAATAAGTAGCTATAGTTGTTATTCCTATTTCTAGAAGATGAGAAATGGGTATGGCATCTAGGGGCACAATGGCCATCTTCTCACTTTGTTCTTTTCCTTTATCATTTTCTCCATTTCTTCCTCCATCTGTCTAATATGTATGTTCTTCTCTATAATCAACTTCATCATGTTAGCCTTATGTGCCTCATTTTCTTCAATGTCCTTGGTTAAGGGGTCCTCTATGCTTGGAATCTTAAGCTTCTTTCTCAGCGTTACAATGCCCAGATTATTCTTCTTGATAATATCCTCTACAACATTGACATCTGGATCATATCCTATCTTTACCACCAAATATTCCAAAGACTTGATCCTATTATCCTTTGCTAAGGAGGATAACTTCTCCATTTTCAACTAAGACTGAATATTGGCAAATGAAACCTGCAACTTGGACAATGACATAGCAGTATTAGTTAATGTAGAAGATATCATCTCACTGTTTGCTTATGCATCTCCATTTGATCAATGGGATGGATGTCTTTGGTGTTGAACTCAAATGTAGTACTCTTGTTGTCTGTTGATTTTTTTGGATGTGGAGTTTGGGCCTCAAGGAAGGTCATCTGCATCTTTCCATGCTTTGTGTCAAAAATTTATAACAATCTACTCTGTGAGCTAGAGGTCTGCTTCCAAAACCGATTATAGGTATTGTTTTTAAGAATCTCATTCTTAAGCTTAATCTCCCTGTACCTATCAAAAATTGTATTTTCCTTCTCTCCTTGGGCCTTCTGTGAATATAGCTTTGTCTCCTTCTAAACTTGTGATGGTGATGGTTCAATAGAAGATGTTACAAATTTGTTGCTTTCAGGTGGTGAGTCTGTAATTATGATGGAAGCCTGCTCTTTTGTCTCTTTGTCCACATTTGTCCTAGGAGTCAATTTTGTGCTTTTCCTATAATTGATCCTGAAATCTTTGGCCTCACTTCTAGTTGTTGATGATGATCCCTCCTCTCTTTGTAATTTACTCATTTTCTCCTGAGGAGTGGGAGTCTGCAAAATGGAAGTAGAAAAGAGTTGTTCTTCATCTTCCTGCATGGTGTTCTCTGTCTATTCTAATGGATTTGCATTTTTTTCTATTTAAGGCCTTGAGGTATGGATGTATGGAGTAGTTTTATTTTCTACTCTGAGTTTTGAAATAATGCCACAAGGGTCATAAGACCATGTAAAAATTAGGCTAAATTTCATCTCTTTAAGAATTTTGTCTGCTTCTTCACCCACTGTCCTAGTATTGCATATAAATGGGCCCACCTGTATCTTTATATGAAACTGTGATTTCTTCTTAGCAACTAAAAATGAATGTCATTAGAATTTAACATTTTTCTGATGTATTTTGGGGAAAAAATCCTCATGGGGAGGAATTTATGGAGCTTGTATGGTGTCAATTTGCATCCATAAACCCTTATTTCTGTGTAGTTTTGGTATAAATACCAGTCTCCAATATTGGCTTGATATGTTAGATGTAAAATTATTTTGATATCTTCATTGATTCTAAGTTGTATGGAACTATTTAGGATATTCATTGTTGGGTGAACAAATTCCTCAATAAATTTCTTGTAGGAAAACGCTTGCTACTCTTTCATGATCAATGAACTCCAAAAAATCGTCGAAGGCTAGTTTCCTGCATCATCAAGCTTTTGCATTGAAAAATTGAACTTATTTTCTTGATAATAAAGGAACATGTAGATTAAAATGAAGGTGTAATTAAACACTTGTTCTGTGGGAAATTTTAGAAATTTTTCATGAATGTTATCAACCAAGAATTGACTGAAATTGAATATAATGGATGGTTTACTTTTTGTGGAAAATATGGAGAGGAAACCTAAAATGGGCTCATCTACCCACTGATCAGAATAATGACCCAAAATATAGGAAATTATGGATATAATTTGTTTAGCTTGATCAGGGAAGATGGAGGAAGGGTATGGAGGATTCTTCTTAGGTAACTGGGCATTTTCTGGCAAGAAGATCTCAAATATTTTGGATCTTATAGTAAAATCCAACTTTTGATAAAGTTGGGTGAGGGCTTCTAAGGAGAAAGGGGCACTATTTTCCATGAGGGGGCTAGCATCATTTGATTTATAGACTAGGCAGTAATGGTAAAGAGGATGTCACCGGATGGAGCCATGATATCTCTTGGGCAAGGACATAGCATGCCTGACATTTTCTGGTGAATTCAAGGGCTTGGAAGGTTAGAGGGAAGATATAATGGGGAATATTGGACTCCCAAAGCCAAATTTCATCAATTTTATTTGCATTCTTGTCTTCCAACCAACAGTATAACTCTAAAAAGTCACAGTCACATTGGGTTTCATTTCTCTAATAATCCCTATCGACTAAAGGGATGTGATCTAAATCTATGGAGGGAGGGATCAAGGGATTGACAATATTCTCTTGGGTTTTTCTCTTTTGAGGCATGACTGTATCAATGAACAATCACAGTGAGAGGGAAAAAGGCTTACCAGGAATTAGTTTAAGTTAAATGAATTGTCAAGGGAAAGGAGACTGAGTGTTGACAATTCCTGTCTTGGTATGGTCATGAGATTACTGTGAAAATAATCATTGTGTAAAGCTATGAATTACAGGGAATAAGCTAGTGAAAAAGGAATAAATAAATGGTTCCAAAAGCTTTTAAACAATGTTGTGAAAGTCTCGTTGGAAATGGCATGGGACCGTTAAGTTTGAACAGTTACCCGGGAATTGTGAATTTAATGTCGAACAGTTGTTTTTACTGGCAGAGCATTTAAGTGGATAACGGCTAGGCGACATGGCGGGAGGTGAGTGGTGGAAATATCGTGGTGGGGACATGGTAAAGAGGGTGAAGAGAAAGCAGTTTCAGAGGAGATAGCAGGTGGTAAGTATTTTTGGCCGGGGGGGTGCGAAATGCAAAGAGGGTGCCACGTAAGGGATGGGGCCTAGCAGAAGAAAGAGCCTTTTCAGAACCCCCCCCCCCCCCCCCCCCCCGATGGTAAAGCTAGGATGGAGAGAGGGGGCCCAAAACGAATGAGGGTCATCGATGATGAGGGATGGTTGATCCCAATGCTCTGGTAGCAACGTTGATAAACAATATACTACAAAACGAACTTTTCCATATGCACTTTTATGTTTTTCCTTTTTGACTTAGGATAAAGGTGAAAGGTGAAATATAAAAATAAAAATAAAAAAACACTTTATCCTATCATGTATGTTTTTCCTTTTTACAATGTCCTTAGACTTAGGATAAAATGGCATAAGCATCTATTTATAAAACCAACTATTTTACCTAACATAAACTAAACTAACATTTTATTTTTCTAAAGGGTGCACTTAGACTAGCAAACCCACATTATTTTCTTTCATATGGAATGAAAAATTATCTAAATCCTATCCCTTATTTCTCCTATTGGTTCAGATTGGACAGTTGAATCAATCTCATTTTCTACCTAACTATTAATTTACCAATATTAGACTATTTGGAAAATATTTATTCTCTAACCCAATTTACAGAAATTTAAACATGTTTAACCAAGATTAGACTGTATGCTTAAACAAATAGCTAGTGATTGTGGCATTTTGAACAAGGTGCACACAACCTTTATTTAAGAATGATGAAGAAAACTATCTCTCAGTAATGGCATTTGGACTTGTAACACTTCCAGTATTATTTCTTTTTTCTTTTGTTGGGGTTCTATTTTTCATTCTTTTTTCAATATTTTTGTTTTTCCTTTTTTTTTATACCCTCTTTTCATTTTTTATTTTTTATTTCTTTTATTTGGAAATCATTGGTAGATTGAAAATTATTTACAATATAAGAATCTTGAGATACAATACTCAAATACCTTGAGATCCTATAAATAATAGGACCCTAATAGTGACTCCAACTGGGGATGGCACTCTCCCTGTGAAGTTCCAAGAACATTTGATCAGTAGCCTTGAGTGTTCTATTTCAGCAATATCCACCCTTGATTCCTTTTGTGTAGTACTTATGGTAACATATTGATTGAAGCTTAGGGCCTTCTCTGTGGGCTTCAACTTTTGTCAATAGGTCACGCAATCAAAATAATAAAAACAATGATATTTACAATGATTGATGCCAGAAACTTTCTGCTACTAAGAGAAATAGTGCTTCAACATTCTGCCATTTACAGCTCCCCTAGGAATTTATGGCCCATCTGGATGTTTGAGAAAAAATGCAATGTGTCCTCTGAAAGCATAAATGACATAAGGTCGTGTCCATAGATTGTCAAATTTTCCATGCTTTCCTTTGTCCTCTCTTCTGGAATCCCGCTTTAAATATTTATCACACAAGGTGAAATCATCTGCTTCAGTTCTTCTATCAAAAAACTTTTTTATATTCTCCTGGATGACCTGAGCCTTATTATAGGCTTCTTCCTTGGATTGATGCAATTGGATTGTCTTATCAGTTCTCCTTTGGATGTCATTTGGCTCAACTTGCAATTCCTGAATTATCTTTGTGACTCGAACTCCCAAAGAGGATGGGAAAACAGAATCCATTCCATAAACCAATTGGTATGGTGACATGCCAATTGATTTCTTTGTTGTGAGCCTATTAGCCTAAAGTGCATTTATCAACTTGTCGTGCCATGATTTTTTGTTCTCTTCTAATAGCTTCTTAATAATGTTTACCAGACTCTTATTTGAAGATTCAACCAACCCATTACCTTGTGGATAATAAGCGGATGAATGCCCCAAAGTAATATGGTATTTGTTGTAGAAATCTATCATTTTCTTGGATTTAAAAGTTGCAACATTATCTGTAATGAGCTTGTTTAGACAGCCAAATCTAGATAGGATATTGGTTTCTAGGAATTTTATAATGACAACATCGGTGGCTAGTTTGGAAGATGTAGCCTCAATCCATTTGGTGAAGTAATTAGTAGTTGTGATGATCCATTTATGTTGGTCAAAGGATGGTGGATGGATTTCTCCAATGAAATCCAATCCCCATTGTTGGAAAGGATTTTCAACATATATGGGTTTCAAAGGTAGAGGCAATAGATTTATTTTCCCTTCAAATATTTGGAATTTATGGCAAGAGGTTACCTTCTTATGAACATCAAGGAAAAGGGTAGGCCATTAAAAAACAACTCTAAGGATCTTACTAGCAGTGGTTTTCCAGTATAAGTGTCCACCACAGTCACCTTCATGGAATTTCAGCATTGTTCTTTCTGCATCATCTTTCAATAGACACTTTAGTAAAATACCACCAACATCTTTCAAATATAAAACATTATCTATGATGAAAAATTTCACTACTTTCAATTTTAGAAATATAGCCTTTGTCTTAGTTAAACTAGTAGGAGAATTTAAATTGAATAAAACAAAAATGGGTTCTGCATAATAGGGTGAGGTCATAAAATCCTCATCTAATTGTGGAGTCGCATGTTCCTCTTGATCTTCTAATGCAGCTACAAAGTTGACATCCAATGCATTAAAGTTAGATTCAGCCATCAATCTGGCTAACCCTTATCCTTTGATAAGCTTTGTTGGCTTGATTTCCATGTTATACTCAAGAATGATGGCAATCCATTTGCCTCTTTTACCATTTGGTCCATTTTGGGTTAAAATATCCTTAACCACAACATTTGGTACAGAAGAAATTATGTGAGAATGGAGGATATACACTTTGAAATATTTAATTGCTTTTATCAATGTGAAGGCCTATTTTTCCATTATATTATATTTGAGTGAATCATCCCTTAAAGCCTTGCTAAAGAAAGCAATGGTTTTTTCATATCAATTATTTTTTTTTCTGTAAAAGGATAGTTGCAGCAATATGTTCGGAAGCAAATGAAAAGATTATAAAATCCTTAGTGAAATCTGGACTAGTTAGGATTGGTGCTCTTATTAATGCTTATTTGACTTGATCAAATGATTTCCTAGCTTCAATGTTCCATCTGATTTATGAATCTCTTTTTAGCATATTTGTTATGTTTCTGAGAAGTTTTGCAAGGTTAGGGATAAATCTTATTAGGAAGTTTATTCTACTAATAAATGATTGGAGTTCATTAATGTTTCTAGGATGATTTATTTTTGGAATAGCTTCAATCCTTTTGGGATCAATTTCAATGCCTTCCTTAGAGATGATATGACAAAGAAGTTTTTCCTCTTCGAGGCCAAACAATGTTTTCTTAGGGTTCAGTGAAACCCCAAAAATTTTGCATTTCTCAAATACTCTTCTTAGATGTAACAAATATTCTTGATCAGTTTTAGAATAAACAATGATGTCATCTAGATAGATCACAATAAATCTGCCATTCATCAACAAAAGCAATGTCCATTTCTCTTTGAAATGTGGCTCCAACATTCATTAACCCAAAAGGCATCTTCACATACATGAAGGTACCCCATGGAGTGGTAAAGTATTTTTTATCTTAATCATCAGGGTGAACTAAAACTTGATTATAACCTGAAAAACCATCTAATAAAGAAATCCTAGAAGACCCAACTACCTTCTGTAGAATATGGTCCATTTTTGGTAAAGGGTAGTTGTCCTTTAGGGAAACTTTATTAAGGTTTCTAAAATATATGCACAGTTTGATTTCCCCTATTTTCTTCCTAGTTGGCACAATATTGGAAACCCATTTAGAGTACCTAAGAGGAACTATGATTTTAGAGTCATACATTCTTTTAAATTCCTTCTCAATTAAAGGAATCATAACTGGATTTATTCTCGAAGTTTTTGTTTAAATGGTTTCTGATCTTCTTTGATTGGAATTTTGTGTTGTATAATCTATGTATCATATGTTTTTAGATCTTCATAGCTCCATGCAAAAACATCACTAAACTCCTTGAATAAAGAAATCTATTTTTGTTTTTAGCAGCTGGGAATGACTTAGATTATTTTATGATTTTTGGATCTTTTTCACTACCTATATTACATTCTTCTACTGGTGCTCTTGTGGGCTTAATCTTAGCCTTTTTAGCCACATCATTGAAATCAAATAATTCTTCTAGTGGAACTAGAACTCTAGGTAAAATGTTATCATTTAATTGAAGTGTTTCAAACTCTTGTTTTTCTGGGCCTATCTCAAGAAATTCTAATTTATTTACAACCTTATCTATGGGTGTATTTACATCTGAGTTTTCTAACTTCCTTCCTAGATTAGAATGTAAAACTATTTGATTTTCTAATTCAGATTCCAAATCTATATTATCATCTTGAAATTCATCCTTAGATTGCAGAAAACTTTCAATTTGTTTATCACTACCAAACACCTACAAATACTTCATATTGTCTAGTACAATTGGTTGATGTTTCACTTCCACTGTATATTCTCGATTAGGGTAAGGCATTTATAGGAGCTGGCTGAAAAATCCAGACTATTTGGATTGATATTTTGTTAACTAGGTATTGCAAAAATATCATACTCAAGAAAACTCTCTAGAAAATTGAGCACAACATTTCTATATGCTCTCATTCTAGGGTGTTTAGCTAAATATTCTCCTTTAATTTTTTTTATAATTAAATCAGCATCCCCTTGAATGGAGATTCTCTTGGTACATAATTTTTTCAACAACTGCAATCCTAATATAGGGCTTCATACTCTGCTATGTTATTAGTGCACTGAAAATTGAGCTTGTATGAGTGACCCTCAGCATGATTGTTTCTTATGTTTACCACCCATACTCTTGCTCCAGAACTATCTTTGCTACAAGAGCCATCAAAACTCATGTTCCAAAGAGGTTCAAGAAAAAAAATTGGTTCTATTGTTTGTGTTAGGTTTGGATCTATTTTAGAAATTTCAGTTTCAGCATTGATCACCTAAGTGTTGATGTCTCCATCATTATAAAGAATGAAAGTGTCTAAATCTGAGTGGACATAGTAAAGTGGATAGTTGTGAGGTTACTCTTCACTGCTTACCATGAATTTCATCAAAGTTTCCCTATATAATCTTCTTTTCTGCCCAAAAAACTGGTATGGTGGCAAAGGTCATATCCATCTGTAGGGTACCTTATAATTTTTCTTGCCATGAGTGTGACAATAGCATGTCATACTTAGGAGGAATATCTACAACCACTATATCCATTACTAGACTTTTGGTGGGGATTTGAGCTAAAGTAACACATAGGTCTTTGATGAGAGCTAGGCATCTTACTTTTCTGGAATCAAAAGAACATAAGTCTTTATAAGGTCTGGTAATGTCAAGTCCTAGCTTCTCCATAACATATCTATGCATTAAATTATGGGAAGCACCTAAATCTAACATACCATTATGGAGAATCTTGTCATGAATATTTAGGCTAACATAGAATGGAGGAACTCCTCCTTCCTGTGGTTTACCCTTGACTTCCAATCCAAATAAGAGTTCAGGCTAGTCTTCATTCAGATTTAAAGAGTCTATTCTTTCCCCTATGTTGAGAGATTTCATCACTTGGGGTCTGTACATGTTTTTGTTCATTAACTCTATTAGAGGAATAGGAATTTTGAGTTTTTCTAATTCATTTTCAATGTTGAACGATGTTTGAATCTTAATCAGGTTGGGAAGGTCAGATTGATCTGTAATTCCTTTTGATATAGGATCTTTTCTTTGACTAGTGGTTGGTATATCAGTTTGAGTAGTTTTAGAAACACTATCAACTATCTTTTTTATAGGAATGTCTTCCTTCTTCCCAGAATTATCAACATTTTCTTAGGAAGACTTTATGTGGTTTTCCTAAGATCAGTTTTAGGGGATTTTTTAGCAGGATTATCAGAGTTTTTGTTTTTGAGAGTGTCTGAATTCTATTTATCCTAAGTTTATACTGCCTATGGACTTCCATGATGGAATTTTCAAAATCTTGTTTATATTCATCTGATTCTTCAGAGTCTAGTTCAGTTTGAGCTAGGAGAAAAAGTTCTTTCTCCTCTTGAGCGAGAAAAATTGTTTCATCATCATTTATTCCCATCAGATTTATTTGATTGTCATCCAAATATCAATAATATTACCCTAATCATCAGTATAGTTTTCCTAAAAAGGAGTCTGGACCTGCTGGTATATCCCCTTTTGTTCTCATTGTTTGATTTAGGGAACATTCCTTCTAAAGTTTTGGTTTCTATTTTGAGGAGCATTTTGGTTATCTCTCATTTGAGTTTAATCATTTATGTTTAATCTTTGCATCATCTTTTCCACTACCCTCACTAGGTTATCAATTTTATGATCAAAGGCAGAAGTGGAAGGCTCTTCTTTAATGGTAACCTTGCATTCATATTTTAATTTGGCCTTTTTAGCTAAGATGTTAGCTTCAACTTTTATAGAATTAGCTTGAATTTCTTCAAAAGTTTTCAGGTCTCTCTCTCTAAGTTGATATTCCATGTCTACATCAAAACCATCAGGAAAATCAACTAAATCTAGGCCAGGGGAGGGCTTGATGACTATACAAATGGCATTGTAAATAGTATTAAATCATTCATAGTATTCTTCCACAATTTCATTTGGCTTTATTTTCAATCTTTTGTATTCATTTAGGAGTTGAAGTGGATTTTTCTTGATTTCCCATCTAGCTAAGAAAGTTTGATGGAATGCATCAAGGTTAGCTATTCTTCCTACGGGTAAGCTCCTAAACCATTTTTTGTTGTCACCTCCTAAACTTTGAGCAAAAAATCTCATTTTTAAATCAGCCTCGTCTACTTCTTGAAGTTCAAAAACATCATTCATCCTATCCACATGTTGCTAAGAAGTATGAGAGCCATTATTATCAAAGGTTATAATTTTGGACAGGTAATCTCTAGGAATAGCATTCAGCTGGCCTGGTAACATCAATGGTGTATCCCTACCTACCATAGCTCGACTGGGAGATTAACTAGAAGATGGACCTGTGGTAGGTGTAGTTGTGATAACTATAGTGATAGTAGGAATAACAGTCTGAGACATCACAGGTGAAAAAGTAGAGACTATGGAATGAGTAGGACTAGGTGGTTGTAGATTAACAAACTAGGAAGATTGGTTGGACAAAGAAGTTGTTGCAATGCTTAAAGCTGAAAATTCAACAAATTGTTGAATATAAGCTTCATCAATGGCTTGATTCAAAACCGAAAATATATCTTGTAATTTATCAAATTGTTGTAGGGATTCAATATCAAGATCTGTTTCAAAAGGGTGGGTTTGGGGTATATATGGTTGCAGTATGGTTTTTTCAATGGCAGTCTGATCTACAAAAATATCAGACTTTGATTTAAACAATCTATGTTGGAAAGGCAAATCGAACTCTATATCTTGCATAGTTTCAAATTTCTTTGGAAGAGAATTAGAACTTGACAAAGGACTATTCTCAGGGAGAGAAATGAACCTAGATAAAGGAATATTACTACCTTAACTCTCTGTAATACTTTTCTTTCTCACTAATTTATCTGGATTATATATAAATTCAGCATGCTTGGGATCAAGGTGAGCTCTAGTGAAAATTCTTTTAGGATCCAGGTCTATTAAACTTCATCACACAACTAATAAAATCAAAATTAATGACACACTCAAATATATACAAGATAACAACCTCAGATCATGTATTTCATTATGATATACTAATTTTATTTAATTGAATACTGATGAATACCAAGGAATAATGATTTTTCAATTTAAAAAGTATCCATCCCCAGTATGGTTGCCACTATGTTGTCGTTTTGTATTTTGAGGTTGAAGGAGTAAACATATAGGATAGCATCAAAACCACTTTGGAAGCTGGGATCGAGCCCTTCTAGCTTCGGAGAGGGATCTCTCTATAAAACTTAGCTTTGTTTTATGTAAATTTTAGGCTAGTAATGATTGTACTGATTGTTTTGATTTGATTGTTTGGTTGATTAAATTGTCATAATTCCATTGGGCTATGGAGTCTGAAGATTTAACTCAATTTGGCATCAAATTTTAGAGGAGTTTCATAGGCCAAGCTAGGTTGCACAATTTGGATCTTTCAGAATATTAAATGGGTTGTGAAACATCATAAGTGTAAGATTCAGTGGAAATTAAGGAGCAACTAAGAATTCCTTAATTTGACTTTAGCAGAAAACATGAAAATTACTAACAGCCAGAATAGGGTTCTCTAAATAACATATCATATTCATCACAGTTTTTGTTAAGTAATTAAGATTTTCATAATAACAGAGATAGAAAAACCATGTTTAAACAAATAAACTGAAGAAACAAATCACCATTTCTTACACCACATGAATCTTATGAAAATTTCCTTGTATTATTTATGCTTCGAGCAACTAGGAAACTACGATTCGCAGAGGAAAATTATATTCAACAATCAACCCTTAATACTTCAAACATTCAAGTATTTATACTAATAATTACAAAATCATTACAAAATCGATGTCTCAATAGATAGTGTATTATTAGCCTAATAACAAACAATAATATTTATCTTTGGCAAAAAAATAAGCCACATGGACAACTGGATGGAAAGGTGGCTCTGTTTTGGTGGATTTGGTTGTTGAGTCAACCTGAAACTGTGTTGCGTTGATGTGTTGGTTGTTGTGTTGGTCGTTGTTGTTGAGCTAATTTTTTTACCGAAATTAACACAAATATTCCTTATCAATCCGGGTTGGTAATACTTAGAGGCAAGTTCACTATATGTGAATATCAGATGTAATAAAACTTTGAAAGATAAGTTTTTCAAAAACTAAATAAATACATATCACAATTCCAATTCAATTTGTTTGAAAATAGGAAAAGTTGAAATGGTTCTTAACTTAAGAAGTCCAATTATTCCTCAATTACTACTTAATGAACAGAAATTGAAACTAATAATTTAAGATGGATAAATCATTAATGAAATAAGGCTCCTAACTTAAGAGACACTTGATATGTTTCATCATAATTCTTTCACCTTAATGCAAAAAATACATAAGAAAACGACTTGCATGCAATCAAAGGAAACTAGTTACAATTCACCAAATTAACAGAAGGAGTGCTCAACTTGAACACTTTGTTTTTCAAACTTAATAAAATGATGAATAAGCTAATATCTAATGAAACCAATCACCATAAATCAATCTGAAATAAAGCATGGAAACTAGTTCTACACTAACCAGATTACAGGAAATAAAACTAGTTTAAACAAGGAAGTGTACTTAGCTTGGAATGGGGGCCCTCCACCCTTGCTTTGCACACTTTGAAGATTGATATCAGAAGCTCAAATTCAGTCACACATCCATATTATTGAACAGAAAAATAGTAATAGAACAAGTCTTCAAATTAGCTCTCCAATCCAAAAGTGTCTCAACATGAAATTATAAAAAGTCAATACAGAAGCCATCAAAGTCTTGGCTTTTAAATAGAAGTCTTATGAAACAAATTGATCTATAATCATTCCAACAAACAAATCTACTCATATCCATCTATCTAAGTCGAATTCACCAATCCTATCCCAAGAGATATGGTCAATCCCATAGAATCTCAAAACTACCATATTTCTATGGGATTTCTAAATGACTAGTCATGATAGACTAGCACTAAATGGGCCTAATAAAGCTTGTTCTGTTCAAACTAAGCATAGTTGGCTTAGTCCTAGTTCCCAATCTATCCATCCATACATCCAATTCGTGCCCAAGTGTCCTGCAACCATATCAACCATATAGCTATTACGGGAATTTCTGAATCTGCCAATTTTTGCACTTAAAACCAAATTTTCATAAAAACTTTAGAATTTGAAAAATTAAAATTAAATGCCTGAATGGATATGAAATACATCAAAATGGGATGGATAAAGTGAAAAATGGATGGAAAATAGATGGATTAGTAAGTTTCTTATATTAAAAACAAGACCAAAATCGAGGACCAACAGTTGTCTTACTACATCCAAATTACCTTATTATTCCAGCAAATCACAAAGTTCTTCCTATCTCTTTTCATCAGGTATGGTTAATTTAATCACCCTCCGGTAAATTTCATTGACCTCTGTGTATTTGGAAAAAGTTGGCTTCACTATAAAAACATGTCTTACATCATTCTGTATGTATAAATCATTTGCCATGGCTTCTATAAATGTCCTTCTTGTCATATTGCCCTTTATCCCACTGAACTTGACACTAATTCTGGCCATTTCCTTCATCTTCAAAACATAGTATTCCTGATTGATTATTTATCATTTATCACATAAATGTTGGGCAACTATTTCTGGATTAATGCTTCAATTATGTTACAGAACTTGTTTACTCCTAGCTCCAGTGTTTCACATATTTCTTCCAATTGATCAATGAGTTTCCTTTTAGCTAAAACATTCTTGACTTCCAAAACAGTGGTAGTCCTATCACTGATTCCTAATTCTTCAAGTTCATATTTTGACTTAGAATTCAGGAATCTGATAATGTTAAAGGCTTTTGTGGGCATCTCTCCAAGCTTTTCCCTTACTTGAACAATGGTTTATGTGGATTTTTCTATCAATTCGTTATATTCAAAGATGATTTGGATAGAATGCCAAATCTCATTCATAGAGTCTAGAATAACCAAATGGTTTCCTTGGCTTGAGCCAAGGTCTAACCAATTGAGGTATCCCTTTCTACCTTTTGCAACTTCTCCAACAGTCTCTGTGATTTCTGCACTTCAGTAAGACGAGAAGCTTCGACTCTGGATTTCTGTACTTCTAGAGCTTTGAATTGCCCCTGCAAAGTCTTGATCTCTTCTGACTGGATTGACATGTTCTCCATTGTCTTTGTTACCTGTTCAACACTTACAGTATGTGTGGAAGAAGTAGCTGCAGTGGTTGTTCCTGTTGCTGGAAGCTAAGAAACGGGTATGGCATCTAGGGGGACAATGGTCATCTTCTCACTTTGTTCTTTTTCCTTTATCATTTTCTCCATTTATGCCTCCATCTGTATAATATGTATGTTCTACTCTATAATCAACTTCATCATGTCAGCCTTTTGTGCCTCATTTTCTTCAATGTGCTTGGTTAAGGTGTCCTCTGTGGTTGGAAGCTTAAGTTGCTTTCTCGGTGCTACAACGTATAGATCCTTCTTCTTTATAATCTCCTATGCAGCATTGACATCTTTAGGATCATATCCTATCTTTACCACCAAATCTTCCAAAGACTTGATCATGTTATCCTTTGCTAAGGAGGATAAATTCTCCATTTTCAACTGATACTGAATATTGGCAAATGAAACCTGCAACTTGGACAATGACATAGTAGTATTAGTTAATGTAGAAGATATAATCTCACGAGTCTGCTTATGCATCCCCATTTTATCAATGGGTTGGATGTCTTTGGTGCTAAACTCAAGTGTAGTACTCTTGTAGTCTGCTAATGCTTTTGGATGTGGAGCTTGGGCCTCAAGGAAGGTCATCTGCATCTTTCCATGCTTTGTGTCAAAAGCTTATAACAATCTTCTCTATGAGCTAGAGTTCTGCTTCCAAAACTGATTATAGTTACACTTTTTAAGAATCTCATTCTTAAGCTTAATCTCCCTATACCTATTTGTTAGATGATCCAAAAATACAATTTTATCATAGGTTATAAAATTAGAATAAAATAATTATTAATTTAAGATATTAAATTAATAATTATTATTCTAAAATGTTTATTTAGAATTAGTATATTGTTGTAACTAGATATGACTCTCCAAATGTGTCGTATCTTAGGCTCTATTTTAAGAGATTTGTTAGCTAGTTGGTTTGAATAGCATTTATTGTAAATGAACACTTGTTATTTAATAAGTGATCCATAATTAGAGGTAGTTAGGACATGGAGCTTATAAATAGCTCATTGCAAGAGTGTTTGGTTGTTCGGGTGTAAACTCTTGCAAAATCAAATTATGTAATTATTATGTCCTAACTACTCCTAATTATGGATCACTTTAAATGAATGATTATTATTATTTAAATAAATTAACTAGTTATTCTCATAACTAACCATGAATTTATAATTTTTACCTAAATTAACTTTTCCATAAATAAATTATAAATTTAATAAAATAAAATAATAATATCAATATTAATAATATTAATAAATAATAATAATATTAAAATGAATATTATTATTGAATTATTATTAAGAAAAAAAAATGAAATAAACCTGGGATTACTTTTTACTTATTTCACCGTGATTTAAATTATAATTAATAATAATAATATTAATAACAATATAATAACAATAATGATATAAATATTAAATAAAAACAATAATTAGCCTGGGTCATTTAGTCAAAATTAGCCGTTAAATTAGCCATTGGAATCTCTGGTCTGAATATTTAACATGTTGAGTTGGATCTGTTTCTTCAACTTGTCCTGACGATGAACCACACTGGTTGGTTCGAAACGCGTCGGCAAATGTCTTACCTAATGTGATTTACGCCGAAATCTTCTTATAAATATGATGGATCACAGAAGCCTCAATTCTACAATTGATTCCCTGCACGGTAACGCCATTACTTCTAAAGTTCACCATTTTGAACGGGCACGCTTGCAGGTCTCGAAGTTGAAGACGGATCTAGCCTTTCTGAAGAGATGCATAGATTCCATGGTTATCCCGGTTTTCCCAGATCAGCCATCGCCTCCACACTCCTGCTAACCATGCAGTGTTCGTTAAAGCCAGTCTAGCGCTATTGAGGTCTGAAATTAATAGGGTTAGGAAAGACCTATGTCGGTTCCCTCTTGATCTTCTGAGCCTGCACCTGGAGCTTTCGAACTTGATCTCTCCCTCGTTATGGGCCAGAATAGATGCTTTCTCTGCGTTAAAATCCTTGTGTTTGGAGGATATCAGGGGTCAGAAGCAGGCCTCAAAGTTTCAGATCCTGGCTTAGAAATCTGGAAGGTATGAGTTGTTGGATGGTTGTTCCCTGAGCCGTATTTCTGCCTCTCAGAAATCGGCCCTCAGTTCTTGGGTTTCATCCATCGGTTCATTCTCCTCCCCTTTGGTGGGTCGGCAAGCTGCTGGTAATTGCTGCGT
Source organism: Pinus taeda (assembly GCA_000404065.3). NCBI lineage: Eukaryota > Viridiplantae > Streptophyta > Pinopsida > Pinales > Pinaceae > Pinus > Pinus taeda. The sequence goes on along the minus strand of APFE031311685.1, from coordinate 127,670 downwards.
GGTCCCTAGGCCGCTTTCAAGGTTGCCGGATTACAATGGCAGGTCTACTCCGTTGTTGGTGGATGCAGCGGATTCCCCAGGTGGTTCTGATATGGTGGTTTCCGTCTCTTCGGAACAACCCGTAAACCGACAGTCAAGCATGTCCGATTTGCCTTGTCATTCTTTGATTCCAGTGGGCGAGGAGTTTCAGGGTATTTCGTGGCCCTCGGGTGCTCCCTCTCAGTCTCAGATCAGAGATGAGGCTGCTGTCCTGAAGGGAAATGCTCACTGTCCCTCTTGCGAGCTGGGTTTATCACAGCCCTCATCTGATCTTAGAGCCGTCTTGTCCTCGCCGGAACGTAATGGGGGTCTGTTTCTTCGTTCAGGAGACCGAATCTTTGGCAAGGACAATCGTGTGAATATGGTCTCACCGCCAAGCAATGTGGGAGCAGACGGAATGAGTGTTCAGGAGGGTTCCAGCGTTTCGGTGGACAGCGTGTTATATCGGATGTCAGGTAAAGATCCGGTTAACGGTAGCATGAATCTCCAGGGTTATTCGAACAGGCGGAAGGATAATGGAAGCTGTGGGCGTATCAACAGCAATAGCGGAGTTAAAAATCGGTTTAATAATTTTTATAAAAGCAATTATGGGAGGTGCAATAGGATTAACGAAATCATATATAATTCATTCAACGAGAATGGTTACCATAACAATAAGATTGATAACGTATTGGATAATGGGTTTAATGATAATTTTTATTCGTATGATATTAATAAGGTAAGCGGTGATTATGTTAACAATAATGTCTTGAATGATAATATTAACGATATCATATATAATTCATTCAACGAGAATGATTACCATAACAATAAGATTGATAACGTATTGGATAATGGGTTTAATGATAATTTTTATTCGTATGATATTAATAAGGTAACCGGTGATTATGTTAATAATAATGTCTTGAATGATAATATTAATTCATATCATAATAATAATAATAATAGTAAGGACGGTAGCATTAATAGTACATATAATAGTAATAATAGTAATGTTAATAATAATGACTTCTATAATATCAATGATAATAATAATATTATTAATATTAGTAGGAGGGTTAATGATAAAGCTAAAGATAGGGTTAATGAGAGTATTTGCAATAACGTATTGAATAATGGGTTTAATGATAATATTGATAACGTATTGAATAATGGGTTTAATGATAATATTTATTCGTATGATAGTAATAATGTAAGCAGTGATCATGTTAATAATAATGTTTTTAATGATAATATTAATTCATATCATAATAATAATGAAAGCTATAATGATGATAATAGTAAGGACGGTAACATTAGTAGTATATATAATAGTAATAATAGTAATGTTAATAATAATGACTTCTATAATATCAATGATAATAAGAATATTATTAATATTAGTAGGAGGGTTAATGATATAGCTAAAGGTAAGGTTAATGAGAGTATTTGCAATAGTTCTATTGATAGCAATATGCAGGATTATAATTGTTTGAAGAGTAGTAAGGATGATAGCTTATGTAGCTTTGTTATTTCTTGCCCTGATGTCAATGTTTGTCCGGTCAATAGCAAGGAGGTGTTCCTTCCCTCTTCCTCCTGGAATAATAAGGTGATTAACCTGTCTTGTTTTTCTTTCGCCCCTTCTGTTTTTAGTCTTTTAGGCAAGGGTCTAAACTTCAACCTTGCTCCGCGAAGAATCCTGGTGGACGACATTATTTGTGATGTTGAATACGGGATTAGAGATCTCCCTAACAATATTAAGGACACTATTAGGCAGGATTGTGTTGTTGTCCTTAAGAGGGCTAAGCCCCCTCGTAGGAACCTCAGCAAGGAAGAATTCTATGCCCTGAAATCCTTAAATCAGAATGATAATATTGTCATTTTGAAATCAGACAAGGAGGAGCTACGGTTATCCTTAACAACGAGGATTACCGTAAGAAGATGTTAGATCATCTTCACAATAGCGGCAGTTATAGGAAACTGCCTAAGAACCCCCTGAAGAAGATCTCCAGGACAGTGGCTCTGGCCATAAAGTCTAGCAGCTCAATGGGTTCTCTGTGCCATAAGCTCATTGAGAGCAGTCCTGTTGCTCTTAGGATCTATGGGTTGCCTAAGATTCACAAGGAAGGGGCCCCCCTAAGGCCTATTGTCAACACCATTGGTGGTCCGACATACCTTCTGGCCAAATTTCTGGTCCTTAAGCTGAAGCCCTTGGTTGGCCGCACTGAGTCCTTCGTAAAGGACTCTGCATCCTTCATCATGGAGCTCAAGGATATTAGGCTTAACCCTGAAGACATTCTGGTCAGCTTCGATGTGGTCTCCCTGTATACTTGTATCCCTATTAAGGAGGCCTTGGAAGTGATTTATTGCCTAACTGATCCCGATACCGCTCATCTGGTGGAGATTTGTCTAACTTCCACTTTCTTCTATTTCGAGGGTGAGTTCTTTGAGCAGACATGTGGTGTGGCTATGGGTTCCCCTCTTTCCCTGATTGTTGTGAACCTCTTTATGGAGGATTTCGAAGCCAAGGCTCTAGCCTCGGCTCGTCTTCTTCCCAAGCTTTGGAAGAGGTATGTGGATGACACTAATGTCATTTGGCCCCTTGGCCAGGAAGAGCTTGATCGTTTCTTCGATCACCTGAAAAATCAGTCCTCCGCCATTAAATTCACCATGGAAAAAGAGAATGAGGGTTGCCTCCCTTTCCTGGATATTCTTATTTCGAAGAACAAGGATGGCTCTCTCTCCCACTCCGTGTTCCGTAAGAAAATGCATACTGAGCAGTATCTTCATGCCGATTCCCATCATTTCCCTACTCAGAAAATGGGTGTTCTCAACACCCTCGCTACGCGTGCCCTTAAGATTTCTGATCAAGCGAGTTTGGAGAAGGAGAGATCCCATCTCCTGGATGTATTTGTGGAGAATGGATATAGTAGGCGCCTTGGTCAGAAGGCTTTTCTCAAAGCCTCCAGAAATGCGTTAATCAAGAAAGAACCAAGGGAGCACCGTCTAGGTGTCCATCTCCCCTATATCCAAGGAACCACGGACAAGATTTCTCGGATCCTTAAGAGATTTGATGTTCCCTCGACCTTCAGGCCCCTCAACACCATCCGAAACTCCCTCTGATCGGTGAAGGATCCCGTGAACCCTAAGGATATGAAGGGTGTTTATTTGATCCCGTGTTCTTATGGGACACCCTATATAGGGGAAACGGGGCGCTCCATCCAGCAGAGGATTAACGAACATGTGGCCGACCTGAAACATGGTAGAACCAAGTCTTCAGCGTTAGAAGAACATGTGGATAAGACCAAGCATCAGGTCTGTATTGAGGAGGCCAAAGTCGTGGCCAAGGTTTCTCAGTTCCATCGTAAATTCAGGGAAGCCATTGAAATCGAAAGAAGGCCTATTAATCTCAACAGAGATGATGGCTGGAAGATCAGTAGATCTTGGATCCCTGCCCTTTTGTCCAAGTTTCCTTCTTTGTTTCTGTTTCAGTCTCTTTCCTGTCTTCCCCTTTCTATCGTGATCTGGGTGTTTTTATTAAATATTTTGATGGTTTTATTTATGTATTTATTTGTTTATATTTTACTATTATTATTATATTTTATCACATACAGGTTATTCATATCATTTATCATGTATTTTTGATTTGTAGTGCTTTGGTTCATTTTATTTCAATATGTAATTTACTCTTTTATTAATTTAATAGTTAATTACTATGTATTTTTTCTAGCAATGTGGCGATGTTCTGTTTATTTTTATTATTAATGATTACTTTTTGGTTTACATTATTTTTATATATTACATATATATAATTATTATTTATTTACCTTATTCCTTATTTATAATAGTAAATATTAAGGGATTAGTAAGTATAATGATGTTAGTACGAAATATGAACTTATTTAGTATCATTTATTATCATTATATTTTAATATGTAGTGGGTTCGTATTATTTATTTATTTATTTATTTACTATACTTTATATTGTTATTATACATTGGTATATATTAATATTCTATCTCTCTGATATTCGAACTCCTTTCTCCGTTTTTTATATTAACTATTTTTATTGACTTTCTCTCCCTTGATTGTAGTTATATTTGTATAATTAAGTATTGTATTAAAATCATTTTTAAACTAACCTTAGGTAATTATGGGACTTATTTACCCATTTTATCTTGATTCCAAAAGGATAATAATCAATATAAGGGTTAAAGGTGTTTGATATATAATTAATTTTTTATGAACTTAAATTAATATACTTTCCTATTACTATTTAAT
>APFE031311685.1:95407-123082 GCA_000404065.3 Pinus taeda | reverse complement strand
AATTGATTTTGACTTGGGTCATTTAGTCAAAATTAGCCGTTAAATTAGCCATTGGAATCTCTGGTCTGATTATTTAACATGTTGAGCTGGATCTGTTTCTTCAACTTGTCCTGACGATGAACAACACTGGTTGGTTTGAAACGCGTCGGCAAATGTCTTACCTAATGTGATTTACGCCGAAATCTTCTTATAAATATGATGGATCACAGAAGCCTAAATTCTACTATTTTTTTCTAATTAATAAAATTACGTGTCTGAGGACACTTCTGCCATTATTGTTGTATCAGAGCTCCAGTAATGCTACAGTGGATGTACCCAGATGCGAGTGACTTAAATGAAGACCATGGCTCTTTATGACAGGCGGATGAGCGTGGTACTGCCAGAGTAGACCAGCACGGCAACCCAAGCATTCATCTAGTGCAAGATGGGGAATATCAAATGAGGGAGATTTGGTATTATCTCTAAATTAATGGATCACTCTATCCAAGGTGATGTTATGGTTGTTATTATCATGGTGCTCTGGGCTATCCTTCTCACTGGTAGCTTTCCGCCTTCTTATCCCAGACTCTGGAGTGTTGCGGGTCCTTATGGAAGGTTTGTATCTGTAAACAAAGGTAAGCCATCTAGTTGCACCCTGCCTTTTTGTCTTCAGTTCTATTTAGCTGCAGGTCTTGATGGAAATTTAGTCTTTGCATTCAGTGGTAAGTTTTCAATTGCCCTAGATGCTAGAAATGTTCCACCCTCCCCGCGTTTTCAGGCCTGTTTTCTGTGTTTGAAGTGGTTTCCCGCGCTGTTTAATTGTTCTCCCAACACTGCCTCTAGTTTTTCTATGTCTCCCCCTCGTAGCCTCACCATGGTGCGTCATCGTATGAGAAGCCGCTTTGGGGGGAGCCGAGGTGTCCGTGGGCATCCACAGGTTATCCGTTTGGTGGATCCTGCCCCGCCTCCTATTAATATCCCCTCTTCTCTGGTGGATTTTCCTCCTCTCAGCCGTGCTCGTAGGTTGATTCTGCATAACGCGTTTCAGACCACGCACTTCAAGTTTCAGAGCAATCTTAATAGGCTAGTTATCACAGCTAACATCATTATTATCTTCTCTAAAGAAGAAATCACGCCTCATCCTGTGGTGCGCATGGCATCTGAGCCTTCTCAGGGCGGTTGTAGAGAGGATGGCAGTCAGAGCAATGGGCATTTTATGGCAGAAGGTAGCCTGGAGAATCGAAAGGGGAAGATGATTGACAGGGACGATGCTCCCAGCGTTACTCTACATCCTGAAGCCTTTGTCTTGGCGAATGGGGAATGTAATTCCAGTGCCACGCATCCCCTCGCGGCGCACCCGGGTGGCGAGTATGCAAGTAACGATGATATGTGGATTGGCAACACGTGTCCGGTGGTGGAGGAGCCTCTGAATGAGGACGTGGCAATTTAAGGCCACCTGGACCTACCCAAGTTTTTTGTGGTTTTGCTGATGTCTTGCATGGTCAAGTTCAGGCAGGTTTGGTTGCAATTCTAGTTCGACATCTTCAGCCAGATGGTTTGGTTCCTTTTCCTGGGCAGCGGCAGTTTAAAGATCTTTTGGATGGTTGAGCAAAGTCCCTGTCTTGCTTTCAGGTCATGTTTCTTAGCTGGGTGGTTATACCGCCTTATCTTTATGTCATGCTGGTTAATCTCAATTTTCTTCATCTGTTCTCTAGCTTACTGTAGCTGGTTCTCCCTGGTTCTCCCTATCCTAGGGCAGTTTTGCTGCGCTGAGTGTTCTCGGTTGATGTTACCCGAGGCCTCAACTCCTTGTAATATTATTTTATTTTACAGTTAATAGAATTAGTCTTTGCCGAGAAAAAAAAATGTTGCAGTGGACGTGAGGAGGAGATTCCAGCTCTATTAGATCGTGGAAAACACAACTCCGTTGAAGTGATCAGCAAAAGATTGGTATGAAATTTGCAAATTTTTTATTGATTTTAGGTCTGCAAATTCTAAAATCATTTTTTTAAAGCAGCAAATGCAAATCTGTGTGACTTTTTCAAATTGTTTGAGTAAATAAAAACAAAAAAGGGACATTGTTGTATATTTTAATTGTTTTTAAAGTCCTTTCAAAACATTCAAATCGATTCTACATTTTCATGAGAATGGTTTAGATTGAGTCTGCCATTCCAATCAGTTTCTAATCTTTCTATATCATAATATTTGGCCACTGTTTCCAAATCTCCGAGTTCATTCTGGCATTTTGGCATCGATTTATGCTCAAATCCCCTGCGTTGAGCATTCTGGCATCAATTTATGCTCAAATCCCCTGCATTGAGCATTCTGGCACGATTTATACATGGTTTATAAGTGGTCTGGCATCGATTCAGTGTTTTGTGATCTGGCATTTGCACCAGCGTCCTCCAACAATAAGAACTAGCGTTCAATGGCAGAAATTTTCTGAAGTGAATTATTTACCTATGTGGCTCATCTCCATTATGCTCATCCCCAAGCCCCTCCAGTTGTAGAGCTCCACCTGAGCTTTTTTTTATAACATTTTCGGGCAGATTTGCTGGCCCTGCGGTGAAATTGAACACATGACCTTCATCCTGCACTGGATCTGAGAATCTTGTTCGTGGGGTTGTAGAAGATGGTGCCACGGTTGTGCATGTGATAGACAAGGTTTTGTGTGATGGGTTGTGGGCTTTTTCTCTTAGGTATAATGATGGTGTGCATAGCTTGGTACCTGTGATTGAAGACGAGGAACCCAAATTGTTATTGAGCATGAATTCCTGCTGGAAGGTTGCAGAGGCTGCCATTGATTGAAAGCTCTAAAGGATAATCAAGAAAATCGGTTTGGTATGGAGGGATCTAATAACCAAGGGCAAAGGAATAAAACGAAAATGAAAACCAAGACACTGGATTTGTAGTATTCAACGTCTGCAACCAAAAGCGTATAAAAGATCTTCAAAAGTGTGTGAAAGATCTGAAAGCGTTGAAACGAGGTTTTTGTAATATATCATTGAAGCAAATTGTTCACATTATAATTGTTTTTTTTTAATTGTGATTTGTAAATGAAATCATATTTGGAGAGATAAGGAAGTTCTTTGTGGCAGATTGGGAGGAATTTGGAGAAATAAGTAGAATTATTTTTGTAATGTTTTCTAATTGGAGTAATAAGGGTATTTTTTTTTTGGAGTTATAAGGAATTTTTTTTTTGTAAATATGTTTTTGGAGTGACAGCGTGACTCAAAGTAATTTTACTTGAGGGGGGGTAATTTTTTGTTTTTTACCAGATTGTGCAAAAGCACCATTGTAAAAGTCAAATTTTGAAAGTTACCTTGTAAAAATTTGAGAAATTGACTAGAGCCAAGTGCAAAGCTCAGTCAATTTTCTCCTGTTTTGATGACTATTCGAGGGTCAAGGCCAAGCCCCGATAGTTTGTTTTTTTGCGTCGTGTGTTGTTGTTGTGTTTCGCATCTTGATTTTTTTTGGAGCTTGATTTGTGGTGTGAATTCTTAACACTACAATGTCTAAGTTGATTAATTTTTTTTCTGATTTCGACAAACTTGAAGGCACAAAATCTTATAAAACATGGCATCGTCTCATCGAAAGCACTCTCATTTATAATGAATTATGGCAGGGTATATGTGACGGAGATATTAAGCCGAATAAATCCACAGATGTAGCTCCTCTAGCAAAATGGGAAGTTAAGAATGCCAAAGCCTTAGCTCTTATTAAATCTTCTGTGAATGATGAAATGTATGTCCATATAGAAAATTCTACAGATGCATGGTCTGCTTTGAAAAATTTTAAAGACCTCTTTGATACTCAGCCTGAATCAAAGAAAGTTGATCTACAATTAAAATTACTACAACAAAAATTGACTGAAGGAGGTGATGTTCTTGAATATATCTCAAGACTTAAGAATATTAGGCAGGAAATCATTAATGCTAGTTTTCCCGCAATTGATGATAGCTTTATGGTCACAATTGTAATTGTTGGACTTCCTTCTTCCTACACGCATTTTTTGGATACTCTACAATTAACTGGGAAATTAGAGAAACTAAAGTTTGATGAACTCTATGAAATGTTGACTCAACATGATAAAACTTTTGGGAAGAAGAAGAAAGTTGGAGAATATGATTTTCTCATAGAGGCCAGCACTAGTAAATCATCAGCAGACAGTTCTCGAGGCAGAGGCAGAGGCAATCAGAATCAGCCAGCACAAAGTCGAGGTCGAAGCCCAAGTAGAGGAAACAACTTTAACAAAGGCAACAATTCAGGAAGGAATAATTTTCAAGGTAGAGGAAACAACCAAGGAAGAGGCAATTTTCAAGGACAAGGAAATAATAATCAAGGTAGAGGACAATCTCAACATAGAAGTCAAAGCAGAGGGAGAGGACAACCTTCAGGAAGAGGAAGAGACTTAAGTCAAATTGTGTGTCGCAGATGTAACAAATTTGCCCATTATGCTGAAGATTGTTGAACTTCACTTAATAAAATTCCCAAGTTTTAGCAGCATTCAACACAATTTGCAAATGATCAAGATGATGATAACTCAGAATATGTTTTTACTTCCTCGCCAGCATTACAACTTTCATCCCATCTTAGAAGTGACTATGAAGATGCCTAGATCTTGGATTCAGGGGCAACTCAGTACATGACTTCTCGACGTGATTTTTTTTGGAATTTTCAAGATTGCCAACTTAATTCCATTTTTCTTGCTGATGATACAAAACATACTCCTTATGGAAAAGGAGCAGTGAAATTTTTTCTCCCTGGCATTGGAGAAAAAATGATTTCCAATGTATGGTATGTACCAAGTTTTAAGAAAAATTTGCTCTCTTTAGTCACAATTCCATAAGCAGGACATCAGGTGATTATGGAAGATGGTTTATTTAAGATTAATTCAATCAAATAGAACTTGAAAATAGTCATGACAGGTTATGAAGATGGAAAATTGTTATGGATGAAAGGGACATTTATTCGAAGGCATTCTGATTTTGCAGGGGCAGTGAGTATAGGGATTTCACCTACAAGACTATGGAATGTAAGATATGGACATTAAAATTTTGAGAGTCTTTCTCAATTTCAGAAACAAGGAATGGTTAAAGGACTTCCCACTTTCAAAATGGAAAATGAAAAATGTGAAGCTTCCATTTATGGCAAAAAAAGTCAAGAAATTTTTCCAACAAGTTCATGGCGTGCAAACAGGCAGCTACAACTAGTTCACAGTGATGTTTGTGGACCACTACAAACTTCATTTGGTGGTTTCAAATATTTCTCCTTGGACCTTCTGTGAATCTAGCTCTGTCTCCTTCTGACCTTGTGATGGTGATGGTTCAGTAGAAGATTTTACAAATTTGTTTCTTGTAGGTGGTGAATCTATAATTATGATGGCAGCATGCTCTTCTGTCTCTTTGTCCACATCTGTCCTAGGAGTCAATTTTTTCATTTTCCTATAACTGATCTTGAACTCTTTGGCCTCACTTCCAGTTGTTGATGATGATCCCTCCTCTCATTGTCTTTTACTCATTTTCTCCTGAGGAAGGGATTCTGAAGACTGGAAGTAGAAAAGAATTGTTCTTCAGCTTCCTGCAAGGTGTTCTTTGTCCATTCCAACTAATTTGCATATTTTTCTATTTTAGGACTTGAGTTATGGATGTAGGGAGTAGTTTTATTTTCTACTATGAATTTTGAAATAATGCCACAAGGGTCATAAGACGATGTAAAACTCAGGCTGAATTTCATCTCTTTAAGAATTTTGTCTTCTTCTTCACCTGTTGTCCTAGTATTGCATATAAATGGGCCCGCCTATGTCTTTATACGAAACTATGATTTCTTCTTAGCCATTAGAAAATGAATGTCATCAAAATTTAACATTTTTCTGATGTATTATAGGGCAAAAATCCTCATGGGGAGGTGTTTATGGAGCTTGTATGGTGTCAATTCACATCCATAAACCCCTATTTCTATGTAGTTTTGGTATAAATACCAATCTCCAATCTTGGCTTGATCTATTAGATGTAAAATTATTTTGATATCTTCATTGATTCTGGGTTGTATGGAATTGATTAGGATGTTCATTGCTAGGTGAAAAAATTCCTCAATAAATTGCTTGTAGGAAAACTCCTGTTTCTCTTTCATGACCAATGAAGTCCAAAAAATTGTTGGTTGTGTTGGACACAGATTGTCATTGATGTCAATATGCAATATTCGAGGAGAAATCAGAGCTGTCAGAGGAGCCAAGAGGAGTAGATAGAGCCACCATAGGAGAAAACAAAGAAAAGAGCAAACAGAGCCATTGCAGAGCATATCATAGCGTAGACATATATATGCATGCAATTAACAGCTACAGGTCCCAAGAATGTCAAAGGAATACAGTATTGGTAGCATATATCATATATGTATGCATTTACACTATCGGAGGTGGAGACCCTTATATATATGTATTTACACTATCAGCGGCATAAACATATATATGAGGCTAAAACCAGAAAGACCAAGATATAGCAGAATACACTATCGGAGCAGAGAAGGTTATGTATATAGGTGCATATATACATATATATTGGCAACAGTGCTAATCGACAGCTTGGATATACGCCATCACCCCAAACCCCTAATTCCGTATACATATTATATATAAATTATATAATATATATATATATATATATATATATATATATATATATATATATATATATATATATATATATATATATATATAAGTGGACCCATGGACCATTACAATGTGACATAACATAATGCTGGCGGAAGTCAAGTTATGGGTTAAGTCAAAGAGCGGAGGAATATACACGGACCTGAACGGGTTCTAGAAAAAACCCTATATAACATCGCGTCAGCCCGTCGGGACTCTCATATCGCAATGTATAAAGGGCTGTCACCCCAAAGCACCGATTGCGATTGCAAGACTGGACCTAATGCAAAATTATAGATGGGCTTAATATAATATCGCATCCAGTGGAGGATCGGCCATTCGCCATCGGTGATGCCATGGTCTCAATGTATAAAGGACCCCTAGAAGCCTTGAGCGACAATTGCGATTATACTACGGACCTGATACAGTATAGATGAGGGTGAATTAAATTTGAAGTCCACCTCTTTAACAGTTTCTCCGGTTTTTCTCTGATTTCCTGTATCTTTGAATATTTACCGTGTGCAGGGTTTGGAGGCTAAAATATGTTAATGAATGCTCCAAATAGTTCAGGAGGCCTGAATGATAGCTTAGAAGGCTAGAATCAAGCCGATTGCGATTGCGATAGAATGTAGCATGTCCGTTAAACAAAACAATCTCGGTGGATGCCTATTATCATTGAAAAACGGACCTATGTTACATTTTTAACACACAGTGACCGAAAATCCAAGAAGCTAAATGGAAAGCTATTGTAGAGGAAGCCATAGTGACTAAGGAGGGAAGCCGAAAGATCAAGCGAGTCAGAGGAAATGACAGCAACCAAGGAGGAAGTCAAAGAGGTGGTGGAAAGCATAAACGAGGAGTCAGAGGCATCTGAAATACATAAAAATAGAAAAAACAAGGTGAGATGATTGATGATGCATGTATAATTAGTGAGAGAGGAAGCCGAAGAACAGGCAAGAGGCAAGAGAGGCCAAAGAAGCAACAGAACAAGAGAAAAGCAGAAGCTTCGCGGGCTTGGGAGCAAAGAACTGTAGCAGAATAATTTATATTAGGTTTGGGTTGGATCCTTAGAACTGAAAAAGGATTGAAATCCTTGGGAGTTGGTGCTCCTAAGTGCATAACTATTGCAAGACAGAGTTGGTGCTCTGGAGGTTGGAGCCTCACTGAAGTCCAAGTTGGAGCTTGGCAACTAAAACCAACTATATATCTATATATATATCTATACTATATATATATATATATATATTATATATATAATATATATATATATATAGTTATTTATTTATTTATTTATTGATTTATTTCATTGCGTTATTTTGTGTTAATAAAATCATTAATTCCAACTATCTATTTATATGTTCCATATATACATATATGTGCTTTTGGTAACAACAAGAACAATAAAAAAGGAAATATTGATTCACCCCCCCTCAGTATTTCCAACAATTGGTATCAAAGCAGGCTTCTTCATACTATCCTAACATCTTGAAGAAGGATCTGCAACCATGATGAGAAATCATGAAGCATCAAGAAGACCTCCTCTGTTCGATGGCACTAACTTTGGTTTCTAGAAAAAGAGAATGACCTACTACTTAATGTCCCTTGGACCTGAAGTCTGGCATTTTGTTCAAAATGAGTACCATATGCCTACCACTCTTCCAATAGATCAAGACGAGAGGAAAGCCTACATTGCAAATGCAAAAGCCTTGAACTCCTCACTAGTGGAATCACTGATTCGAAATTTACAAAAGTAATGAATTGTAACTTTGCCAAAGAAATGTGGGATAAGCCAGTTGTCTTATACGATGGAGACTCAAAAATAAATAAGGCAAATCTTCAAACTCACATAAGACAATTTGAATGTCTGAGGATGGAAGATGAAGAAGATATTGCAGCATAACTCCTCCAAGTAGCTGAAGTGGTCAACTCCCTTAAAGGATTGGATGAAAAAATTGAAGAAAGTACCACTATTCAAAAGGTATTAAGATATCTTCCAGACAGATTTGACTCCAAAATAAGCACCATAGAAGAAGCAAAGGATCTAGATACTCTCAAGATGGATGAACTCCATGGAATCCTCACTTCCTATGAGATTAGGAAAGGTGGCCCAAGCTCCAAAGATGCAGCACTCAAGGCTTCAAAATCAAATAAGGGGAAAGAAAGGAATGACTGTAGTGATGACTCCAATGTGGAATCTGAATTGGCTCAATTTGTACGAAAGCTGAAGAGAGGATCTAAGCTAAAAGGTAAGTACCCTCTTATCTATTTCACATGTGGAAAAATAGGTCATTATGCTGCAAAATGTCCTCATAAACATGATAGTGATGATGAAGGAAATTCTAAAAGAATTGCACACAAAAAGAAAGGATTCAAGAAGAAGAACTTCTTCTCTAAGAAAGATGAGTCTGATGAGGACAAGTTTGTAGTCATCAAAAAAAAATCAGATGAGGAAAGTGATCATGATGAAAGCCAAGAAACATTATTCATGGCTTTCAAAAATGATGATGACTCAAGGCTAGAAGGAAACGTAGATGAACTGTTAATAAGTGCCATTGAAGAAAATGAGAAACTCCAGAATAAAATCATCTCTCTCAAGGTAGAAAATGAGGAAACAAGAAGAAGATAAGATCTCTTGGAAACAAAGCTAAAATAAAAAGAAGAAACTTGCGAAGAACATGAAGCTGAAATAGTATCTCTGAGGAAGGAATTGGAGCAAGTTAAAAAAGGTTGGAAAAGCTCTCAAATACTTGAGACTATCCTAAAAATTCAAAAACCTCAACATGACAAGTTTGGAATAGGTTTTAAAGGAGAATCTTCAAGCACTAAGAATAGTGCGAAAAGTTATGCCGATGAACTTTCCAAAAATCCAAAAGAAGAAAAAGTATGTCATCAAAAATGCATCCCAGATCCAAAGAATGAAGAGAGAATTACTCCAAAGAAGAATGTGGAGTCAAATCAAGAATACTACAGCAAATACAAACCAGTATTCCATGAAAGGCCCATCTCAAATCCAAAGAATGAGGCAGGAGTAATTCCAAGGAAGGAAATCAACTCAAACTGTGGCTACTACAACAGGTACAAAATTATCTTTCTTGGACACTGTTTTCACTATAAAAACTTTGGTCATCAAGCCAGACACTGAGTGGCTCGCAGAAGTGAAATATCAATGCTAAAGGGCCAAATAATCAATTCATATGCCCCCAAAAGGTAGGGACAAGTCAAAACCTTCAACTCGTTTGATTCCTTCACCAAATTTGATCTGATTTGCTCATTATGCTACAATAATGGACACTTTGAACAAAATTTCCCACTCGAAGGAAGAAAAGCGAGTAGTGAGAAACCCAACTTGGATAAATGCGGTCTGGCTCTATATGCTGAAAATAATGAAAATCATTGGTTTGTGGATAGTGGGTGCTCCAGACACATGACAGGGGACAAAAGGAAGTTTGTCTCATTGAGCAAAAAGGAAGGAAATGTGTCCTTTGGAAATGGATCTAGAAGAATTGCAGGAAAAAGAACTGCTACTCTTATCAATGGAAAAGGAAAAGCTCAAGTTGCTCTGCTAGTAGACGGGCTCAAACACAACCTCCTCAGTGTCAGCCAATTTTTTTATCAAGGACATAAGGTTGTCTTCAGCACCAAAGACTATAAAATAAGGAACTCTTCCTTAGGGGAACTTGTGGAAAAAGGGGTTAGAACACCAGACAACATTTACATTCTGAACAAGATTCAAGAAAATAAATTCTGCCTGAGTCAGACAGATGAGAGTTGGTTGTGGCACAAGTGACTTGGACATACAAGATTCGAAAATCTGATCAATATGAGCAAGATTAGAGTTGTACGAGACATTCCAAGGCTATTAAAACCAAATCAAGGAGTATGTGGTCCATGTCAACATGGAAAGCAAACTAGAACCAACCACAAGACAAATGAGCTCTCTACATCAAAGCCCTTCGAGATCATCCATGTTGATTTGTGTGGACCAACTAGAAATCAGGCACTCCAAGGAGAAAGGTACTATGTGTTACTTGTTGATGACTATACTAGAATGATGTAGATATATTTTATAAAATATAAATCTGAAACTTTGAGTGTTTTAAGAATCTGAAATCTCTTGTAGAAAATGAAAAAGACTCAAAAATTAAGTGCCTCAGAATAAACAGAGGGGGAGAATTCACATCAAAAGAGTTTAATGAGTTTTGTAATATTCATGGAATTAAAAGGGAATTCTCTGCTACCAAAACACCCCAGAAAAATGGGGTAGTTGAAAGAAGAAATAGGGCAGTTCAAGAAATGGCAAGAACAATGTTATTAGTAGCAGACTTGAAGCCAAAATTCTGGAGAGAAGCAGTCAGGACAGATGTCTATACGCTAAATCGAACTCAATTAAGACCAAATTGTGAAAAAACTCCTTATGAATTATGGAAAGGAAGGCCTGCCTCATTAAATTACTTCAATATCTTTGGAAGCATGTGCTTCATAAAAATCAATGATGGCTCACCAAGAAAGTTTGATTCTCAGGTTGATGAAGGGATATTCCTTGGATACTCTACATGGAGCAAAGCCTACAAGTGCTACAATTTTCAACTAAAGAAAATAGTGGAAATCATTGATGTAAAGATTAATGAAGACTTTCTAGAAAAAGAAATTGAAGAACATGAATACGATATTCTCATTGAAGAAGAAAAACCTAAAAAAGAAGTAATAGATCAGGAAGAAGAAGAAGAGGAAAAAGAACCACCTCATACCCCTTCAAAGATGAAGTTTCTCCAGAAATATCATCCATAAGAGCATATTATTGGCAATAGAGATGAAGGGACGTAAACCCGAAGAAGGATGATAATTACACCAAAGAGAAAGGTTATTGCTCTTTTATCCATGACAGAACTAGAAATGTTTGCACAAGCAAGTAAGGATCCACATTGGGTAAAAGCCATGGAAGAAGAAATGTCCCAAATTGAGAAGAACGAAACATGGGAGCTGGTACCTCATCCAAAGGACAAAAACATAATAGGAACCAAGTGGGTATTCAAAAACAAAATGAATGAAGATGGACAAGTTATCAGAAACAAGGCAAGGCTTGTTTGCAAAGGCTATTCACAAATTGAAGGAATTGAATTTGAAGAAACATTTGCACCAGTAGCTCGAATGGAAGCTATCGGGATGTTCTTGGCATTTTCTTGCTCAAAAGGATTCAAAATCTATCAAATGGACGTAAAATCAGCATTTCTAAATGGGGAACTCAAGGAAGAAGTCTACATGGAGCAGCCAAAAGGGTTTGATCTAACAGAAGGAAAGGACTTAGTTTGTAAGCTAAAAAAGGATTTATATGGGTTGAAACAAGCTCCAACTTAGTTTGTAAGTTGAAAAACGATTTATATGGGTTGAAACAAGCTCCTAGAGCTTGGTATGCAAGATTGGATCACTATCTACAACAACAAGGCTTCAAAAATGGAGTGGTTGGAAGTAATATATACATAAAGACAGATGAATTTAAGTTACTAGTTACTCTTGTTTATGTCAATGATCTGATTTCTGCTAGCAATAATGATGAAATGAGCCATGAATTTTCTCAAAACATGTCGAAAGAGTTTGAGATGTCAATGATAGGAGAGCTATCTCACTTCCTTGGACTTCAAGTATCTCAAACCAAAGTAGGATTGTGTATATCTCAAGCCAAATATCTAAAAGACATGCTCAAAAGATATGAAATGGATGATTGTGCACCCATGAGCACACCTATGACCACAAACTACAAATTGAGCAAAGATGATGACTCCCCTCTAGTAGATGCAACTCAATACAGGTCAATAATTGGAGCCCTTCTATACTTAACAGCTACAAGACCAGACATAATGCAGGCAGTAGGAATGGTGCGAAGATTTCAATCTACTCCCAAACAATCCCATTTATTAGTTGTAAAAAGGACTCTCAGATATTTGAAAGGAACTCCTGATTTTGGTCTTTGGTACCCTAAGAGCTCAACGCTGACTTTAACTGCATACACTGATTCTGATTGGGTTGGAAGTGTAGACGATTGGAAAAGTACTAGTGGAAATGCGTTCTTCCTAGGAGACTGTTTAGTATCCTAGCTTAGCAAAAAATAGTCATCCATATCATTATCCACAGCCGAAGCCATGTATATAGATGCAGCACACTGTTGTACTCAAATACTATGGATGAAGGACTAAAAGATGTCAACATAGGTATAGATCACCTGATTACCATCTATTGTGACAACACAAGTGCTATCAATCTTAGCAAAAATCCAGTGATGTGCTCAAGGACCAAACACATACCAATCAAGTATCATTTCCTTTGTGAAAAAGTAGTTGAACAAAACATCGTCTTGGAATATATCAGTACTAAGGAGAAGATAGCTGGTATTTTCACAAAACCTCTTCCTAAAGAGGCATTTGAACATCTGCGTCAAAATATGGGGGCTATCTCTTTATCATCACTCAAGTTTATTCATAAAGATGTAGCAGGACAGGGGGAGTCCATATGCATTCCTTTGCCATTGATGTCAAAGGGGAAGAGCAGAAGAATATTTCCATCAATAACAAAGGGGGAGATTATTGGACACAGATTGTCATTGTTGTCAATATGGCAATATTGGAGGAGCAAACAGAGCTATCGGAGGAGCCAAGAGGAGTAGATAGAGCAACTAGAGGAACAAACAAAGCAAAGAGCAAACAGAGCCATTGGAGGAAGCAAATAAATCCTTCGGAGAGCATATCAGAGCACAGACATATATATGCATGCAATTAAAAGCTACGGGTCCCAAGAATGTCAAAGGAATACACTATCAGAAGCATATATCATATATATATATATATATATATTATATATATGCATTTACACTATCGGAGGTGGCATACCCTATATATATGAATGTATAAATTATCGACAGCATTAAACATATATATGAGGCCAAAACCAGAAAGACCAAGATATAGTGAATACACTATCGGAGCGGAGAAGGTTATGTATAATAGTCACATATATACATATATATCGGAAGAGGCTTGGCTATGCACCATACCCCAAACCCCCGATTGCGATACATATATATATTTATATATAAATATATATATAAGTGGACCCATGGACCATTACAATGTGACATAACATAATGTTGGCAGAAATCAAGTTATGGGTTAAGTCAAAGAGCGGAGGAATATACACGGACCTGAACAAGTTATAGCAACAACCCTATATAACATCGCGTCTACCCATCAGGACTTTCATATCGCAATGTATAAAGGGTTATCACCACTAAAACGTCGATTGCAATTACAAGACCGGGCGCGATGCAACATTATAGATGGGCTTAATATAATATCATGTCCAGTGGAGGATTGGCCATCAGTGATCAACGATGCCATGGTCTCGATGTATAAAGGACCCCTAGAAGCCTTAAGCATCAATTGCAATTATAATGTGGACCCGATACAGTATAGATGAGGGTGAATTAAATTTGAAGTCCACCTCTTTAACAGTTTCACCAGTTTTTCTCTGATTTCCTTTGTATTTGAATATTTACCGTGTGTAGGGTTTAGAGGCTAAAATACATTAAGGAATGCTCTAGATAGTTTAGGAGGCCTAAACGATAGCTTAGAAGGCTAGAATCAAGCTAATTTCAATTGCGATAAGACGTGGCATGTCCGTTAAACGAAACAGTCTCGACGGATGCCTATTATCATTGAAACAATAGACCTGTGTTACAGTTTTAACACACAGTGACCAAAAAGCTAGGAAGTTGAATGGAAAGCCAGCATAGAGGAAGCCATAGTGACCAAGGAGGGAAGTTGAAAGATCAAGCGAGTCAGAGGAAATGACAGTGACTAAGGAGGAAGCCAAAGAGGTAGTGGAAAGTGGAAACGAAGAGTCAGAGGCATCTGAAATACATAAAAACAGAAAAAACAAGGTGAGATGATTGATGATGCTTGTATAATCAGTGAGAGAGGAAGTTGAAGAATAGGAAAGAGGCAGGAGAGTCCAAAGAAGCAAGAGAATAGGAGAAAATTAGAAGCTTAGCAAGCTTGGGAGCAGAGAACTGCAGTAGAACATTTTATATCAGGTTTGGGTTGGAGCCCAAAAGGTTGGAGCCTCACTAAAGTCCAAGTTGGAGCTTGGCAACTAATTGCAACTAGTTATATATATTATATATAATATATATATATATATATATATATATAATATATATATATATATATATATATATATATATATATATATATATATATATATATATATATATATATACATATATATATATAGATATATGCATGTATGTATTTATTGTATTTATTTCATTGCACTATTTTGTGTTAATAAAAGCATTAATTCCAGCTATCTATTTTTATGTTCCATATATACATATATGTGTTTTTGGTAACAACAAGAACAACCTAAAAAGAAATATTGATTCACGCCTCCCCCTCCCCTCAATATTTCCAACAGGTTGTTGGTTTCCTGCATCACCAAGCTTCTGCATTGCAAAATTGAACTTTTCTACTTGATAATAAAGGAACATGTAGATTAAAATGGAGGTGTAATTAAACACCTGTTCTATGGGAAATTTTATAAATTGCTCATGAATGTTATCAACCAAGAATTGACTGAAATTGAATACAATAGATGTTTTACTTTCTGTGGAAAATATGGAGAGGAAACCTAAAATGGGCTCATATACCCACTGATCAGAATAATAACCCAAAATATAGGAAATTGTGGATACAATTTGTTTAGCTTGATCAGGGAAGATGGAGGAAGGGCATGGAGGATTATTCTTAGGTAACTGGGCATTTTCAGGCAAGAAGATCTCAAAGATTTTGGCTCTTGTAGTAAAATCTAGCTTTTGATAAATCTAGGTGAGGGCTTCTTAGGAGAAAGGTGCACTATTTTCCATAGGGGGAGCTAACATCATTTGATTTATAGACTAGGCAGTAATGGTAAAGAGGATGTCACCGGATGGGGCCATGATAGCTCTTTGGGTAGGGACATACCAGGCCTGAAATTTTCTGGTGAATTCAAGGGCTTGGAAGGTCAGAGGGAAGATATAAAATGGAATATTGGACTCCCATAGCATAATTTCATCAGTTTTATCTCTAATATAACTCTAAAAAGTCATAGTCACACTAGGTTTCATTAATCCGATAATCCCTATCGGCTAAAGGGATGTGATCTAAATCTATGGAGGGAGGGATCAAGAGATTGACAATCTTCTCCTGGCTTTTTCTCTTTGGAGGCATGACTATATCAATGAATAATCACATTGAGAGGAAAAAAGGCTTATCGGGAATCAATTTAAGTTAAATGAATTGTCAGGGGAAAGGAGACAAAGTGCTGACAATTCTTGTCGTGGTTTGGTCACGTGATTACTGTGAAAAGGATCATTGTGTAAAGCTGTGAATTACAGAGAATAATCCATTGAAAAAGGAAGAAAGAAATTGTTCTAAAAGATTTTAAACAATATTGTGAAAGTCTGGTTGGAAATGGCATGGGACCATTAAGTTTGAATGGTTACCCAAGAATTGTGAATTTAATGTCGAGTGGTTGTTTTTTTCTAGAGATCATTTAAGTGGATAATCGTTAGGCAACGTGGTGGGAGGTGAGTGGCAGAAACATTTTGATGGGGACACGGTAAAGCGAGCGAAGAGAAAGCGGTTTCGAACGGGGTAATGGGTGGTAAATATTTTTGGCCGGAGGGGGGGTGTGAAATGCGAAGAGGGTGCCACGTAGGGGATGGGGCCTAGTGAAAGAAACAATGTTTTTGGACACACCCCCTCGATTGTAAAGGTAGGATGGAGAGAGGGGGTTGAAAACAAATGAGGTTCGTGGATGATGAGGGATGGGTGATCCCAATGCTCTGACAGTGGCGTTGATTAACCATATACAAAAAATTGAATTTGTCCATATGCACTTTTATGTTTTTCCTCTTTGACTTAGGATAAAGGTGAAAGGTGAAATATATTATATATATATATATAAAACACTTTATCCTATCATGTATGTTTTGCCTTTTTACAATGTCCTTAGACTTAGGATAAAATGGCATAAGTATATTTTTATGAAACCAACTATTTTACCTACCCTAAACTAAACTGACATTTTATTTTTCTAAAGGGTGCACTTAGACTAGAAAACCCACATTATTTTCTTTTATACAGAATGAAAAACTATCTAAACCCTATCCCTTATTTCTCCTATTGATTTAGATTAAATAGTTGAATCAATGTCATTTTCTACCTAACTACAGATTTACCAAGATTAGACTATTTGGCAAATCTTTATTCTCTAACCTAATTTACATAAATTTAAACATGTTTAACCATGATTAGACTGTATGATTAAACAAATAGCTAGTGATTGTGGCATTTTGAACAAGGTGTGCACAACCTTTATTTAACAATGATGAAGAAAACTATCTATCAGTAGTGACATTTGGACTTGCAACACTTCCAGTATTATTTCTTTTTTCTTTTGTTTTTCTTTTCTTGGGGTTCTATTTTTCATTCTTTTTTCAATATTTTATTTTCCTCTTTTTTTATTTATACCCTCTTTTCATTTTTTATTCTATTTTTCTTTTATTTGGAAATCATTGGCAGATTGACAATTATTTACAGTATAATATTCCTGACATACAATACTCAAATACCTTGAGATCCTATAAATTATGGGACCCTAACACCCTACACAACATGTGTAATATGCATATATTCATAATATTGTGTACTTTGAAATTAAATTTTAATGTTTTAAAATTAAATGAGAATTTAATCATCAAAACAAAATTATAAAAGGTTTCAAATTCCATGCAATACCACGTGGTGTTCCCCTTGCATTGTTCCCTCATGGATGCCCTATACAATACATGTACACGCATATATTAAAAATTAAAAATTGCACATGAAAGTGCATAAACTGGCAAAATTAGAAAAATTGTTACAACTTTTTCAGATTGTGTAGACGATCATATCCCCATATTTGACTCCATCTCTAATGTCCCTAGAGAAGGGTAATTTTTTCCACAAACCTAAAATTTTAAAATTTTAAAATTGTAAGATAGAGATATCATTTTTTAATGAAACTCACTTCAATTTATAACAAAACAAAAGTGAAATATTCAATACTTGTTACAAGCAAATATTTGACACATCTCCTAATAGGGAGGAAGAGAGTGGCTTTGTGTAAAAAACGTCGAATGGAATCGAATTATGATAACATTTAATTATATATGTAATTATTTCTTTTACAAATATGTCTTCACAATCCAAATATAGTAAAAGTAAAATAACAGTATCAACATGAACTCTTCAAAAAATACTAACAAATCTCAATATATATTGATTGGAACTTGAACCCGGGACCATCGTATCATCTAATTTTTTGTTAAAAAAATGACTTAACTGCAAATGGTGAACATATGATACATTTGTGTTAGAATATATCTGGAAAAAATTAAGAATGTATGTGAATCAATATTAACAAATACATTACATTACATTAAAATATCCACCCTAAAAATTAACACATATCGATCCCATGCCCTCTTCCTTATGACAAATTAGGTATTTCCAACCATGACAACAAGCCTTTTCATATGTTTTAACCTCTTCAATATTCATATTATCTATCTCCTCATCTGATTTATATACAAAATTAGCATGTGCATCAATTCGTTCTCTTTGTCGATTTAGACTGGCATCAATTCCATTCAACGTAGTTTGTATGTTGTCTATAATGGAATCCCTTACTTCTCTACCAATCTAAGAAGTGGCATCCAGCTTTGACCGCAAAGTTACCAGACGTGGAGGTTTAGGTACCAAAGGTGGTGGAGGATGAGGCAATTCAGTATCCCTTAATGCACCCTTATGTTCATATGTTTGACCTCTCCCAGTACCATAAAATTCAAATGGAAGGTTAGTATAATCAAGTTTCATACCCAAAAATAATTTTACATAAGATAATTTTGCAAAATAATTTGGAACCTCATCAATCCATGGCAGCTTTTCATACGCTACAAGGAACCTATCATACAAATGGTGGGCTGTATCAGGGTGCTTTAAATACTTCACCTTGAGCATCATTCTTTTCGGCTCTTCTTTGAAATTAAACATATATTTGGCATGTGCTTTTGTAACCCTTCTACTTACCTTGGCCCATTTATCAGGACCCATCATTGATTCCTTTCTAAGCCTCATCATATCTATAAATAAATCAGCTTTTGGCCTAAGGCTCTTGTAAATATCAAGAAATGAAATTAGAGAGTGCACAACTATTTCTAAGCTTTATCGACTCCCTGTAGGGAGCTCCAAACTTGCAATATATTTCTTCAATTTTGAATAATGATCTATGCACCTCTGTAATGTACATTGTTGGATGTTTATTTTCCAAGGGATGTCATCAGGAATATCATATGGATAGGTGGTAGTTGGTGTCTAGTCTTCTTCTTGCATCTCCCTACTTCACCTATGTTGACTTTGATCAACATTTTCACCCCCCTTCTTCAATATAATTACATAAATGTTAAAACATGTGAATGTGTTTATACACATGCAAGATACACATGTACATGTATATGTACATACAATTAATTTGTGTGTACAAATTTGTTTTAACAACACACACACACACACACACACACATATATATATATATATATAATTTAGCAAAATGATGAGGATCATGATGATCCAATTGAGATTCATGAACACCCGAAGATGATTGATCACCATCATGCCCAAGTACATGATTTTATTGAGCTTGTTGACCACCGAACGAATTTTGACCACCCTCACGTGATGACCTAGTGAGAGATGCCTCTAAAAAGAAAATAGAAATTATAATAAATTAATTAAGTTAAATTGACAAAAATCTACTCAATATAGGTATGTACATATGATTCTACCTATTTATTATTTAAGTAAATGCACATAGACATGCATATACCATACCAATATGATGTGAACGATGACCCTCCATTGATTGATTTGAAAACTCTCTTTGAACCTGGTGAGAGATGCTCCTAAAAGAGAAATTTATTATAAAGTAATATCTAAAATTAGAAGATCAATTCAATTTATGTACAATGAATCTATGAATATCATTGAATAACTTGCACATATATATATATATATATATATAATAATATATATATATATATATAAATATATATATATATAAATATATACCATGATCATGATGTACTAATGATGGACCTCCTAATTCATTAAACTCTCCTCAGTCCATAACAAATCTTGTCGACATGCACAGAAATTGCCCTCTATCGATCATGAACTCACTTGAATCTCTTCCATTTACGCCTCGAAGATTAGGTGTAATTGCTCATAGCGATGATTACACCCTTGATCCATATTGTGTGTTGTGTGTGTGTGTGTGTGTGTGTGTGTGTGTGTGTATATATATATATATATATGATAAATATATAATATATATATTATATATATATAATATATAGATAGATAGATAGATATATCTTTATAAAAACCAAGATTGAAAATACTATTTAAAAAGATCAAGAATTCGGAAAATTAATAAGACAAATAAATGTAACTATCCAATGGTTTCTTCAAAATTATTTGGTCTAAATTCTTCATTTCAAATATATTCAAAACTAAAAACACAAATGTTGAAGTTCACATTTTGGGAATTAAGAACAAAATTTTCTAAAATATGTCAGGTCCACCAAGTTGGGGGCACACTTAGTATAGTATTGAAAGAAACATGTGGTCATTAAAACACCACATTTATAACTAAAAACCACACACATATCAAAGATATCTTACAATGTCCATCAATAAATTTTGATGGAGATCTTATTGACACCAATTCATCTTTCACACATAAATCTTGAATTGGGATTGCCCCATACAATTGATCACTAGACATCATATTAACATTTTCATAATGACTTATGCTAAATGATTGAAATTGACTAGCAATATGTTTTTCTTCTCCATGCAGATGTTTTAAATTCTCCTTTTTGACTTGGTACACACCTTTCATCTAGTTGCACACAAGTTTAGAATTAATGAGGACTATAATTCCATTGGATCCATACTCCCTAGTTGTTCCTAAGCCTTTTATTAATGAAATATAATATGCTTCATTGTTTTTTGTCCTTCCAAGTACATTCATTTTCCTTTGGAGAAATTTGTTCGTCACAATATTGTATAGCACATAAGTAATCACAACTTTTCCTCGATTGGGATAACAAGAAACTTCTATGCATAATTTCCATTTTTCAACCATGTTTAATGGGTTTTTTGATCCCTGTAAAAAACAAATTCAATACTATATATATATATATATATATATATATATATATATATATATATATATATATATCATGGGAGAATGATTAAAAATAATTATACATTGTGATGGAATGATGGAATATTACATGATCTATTGTGATGAAATTCCCAAGTGGAATAATAGTGGTAGCTTACAATTCAATGCAATTAGAAAATTGTCTTAACAAATTTTCTCATGTTGGAATACATAAGAATAGCATTCAAACACATGATACACTACATTGATTTTCGATGATGAGAAAATTATTTTTCACCATCAAAAATTAATGTGATTTTCAACCCAATCTAGGGCCTCTAATCCTCTAATATTTACTCCCATGACTCTCCATACCCCTAAGACTAAAATGATTATTAGTACTTCCATGCCTGATGAGATTCCTTCAATATTCAATGAAGCTTATACTTATCAAGAGAATACCAATCCTTGAAATTAGATATATATTGGCATGTTTATCAAGTTTGGACTATACTGAAGGTTAACCTATTAATGGATATTTTCCATCATGTTATGTAAGATTTTGTTGCCAAAAATGCCACATTTAAAAAGTTTATACCCACATTCAAATCAATAAACAACTAATTTGTAAGGGCTTTCATCTTCTATATAAGTCATTAAATACTTTTCTATGAGGCAATAAGGGTTGATTGTTGATCATGCCACTAAATACACTGACATCCATAAATCTTATATTTATCTTCAATATTAAGATATAAAAAAAAAAACATTACAATTTTCATATGCATAAGATCGTTCACTTGCTTTCCTAAATACATGGATTAAAACATCAACCAATATTTCTAAATATTGCATGGTAGTCATGGATAGGACAATTTAATAAGGCAACAGTGTGAATTGGAGAGTTATTATCGCTTATCACTTAAATATCCAGTTGTGTCAATTCATGCTAGTGATCGTACCACTAAAATATCATTGATCACCTATGGATTATCACTTAAATAACTATAATAAAATAGGGGAAAAGTGGTGAATATATCACTTATCACTTATCTATAGAATATCTTAAGGGGAAAAGAGGTGAATATATATAATATTGAATTGAATCATCTTGATGATAGAGTTGAAAGCAATAAGAAACAAATCTTATGATTTATAATAATTTGGAGTAGCATGATGCAACCTACATATAGTTCTTCCACTCAGAGGCTCAAGATAAATCATGAGTTCTTCCATTGATATTAGTTGATGTCAAGACTTTTTCACTAAAAAAAAACAAATTTCTTTAAAAAATGTATTTATAATTTTAACATTGAAAGGAAAACTAATTGAGGCTATTTTATACATGTAGAAAATCTCAACTATAAAATATAATTCATTCTAGTTTGTAAGAGCAATTTAAAAAAATGGAAGCAACTTTACCAATCAATAGCCAGTAGTTCCTATATTTATAATGTGATGAAGACGAAAGAATGGTATTTATACTAACTATATAAAAGTGGAGGAAAATATTCAAAAAATATTAACAAGTTGTATATATATTAAGCATAAATTTCATATTTCTATCCAACATTGAATTGAATATATATGGTAAAGGATAGAGTTCAAGAAATTGTTCATATTAATGCAGCAGAGTGAAACAACAGTGGTCAGACTAACTATCTAGTATTTGTTCATATGTCAATTCATGCTAGTGATCCTACCACTTAAATATCACTTGTCACTTGTGGCTTATCACTTAAATAAATAAAATAAAATAGGAGAAAAGAGGTGAATATATATCACTTATCACTTATCTATAGAATATCTGAAGGGGAAAAGAGGAGAATATATCATTTTAAAAGAGGTGAGTATATATAATATTAAATTGAATCAGATTGATGATAGAGTTGAAATCAATAATAAACAAACCTTATGATTTATAATAATTTGGAGTAGCATGATGCAACCTACATATTTTTCTTCCACTCAGATGCTTAAGATAAATCATGAGTTCTTCCACTGATATTAGTTGATACCAATACTTTTTCACTAATTAAAATAAAAAGAAATTTTCCTAAAAAAATGTATTTATAATTTTAACATTGAAAGGAAAACTAATTGAGGCTATTTTATACATATAGAAAATATCAAATATAAAATATAATTCATTCTAGTTTTAATGATCAATTTAAAAACATGGAAGCAACTTTACCAATCAGTGGGAAGTAGTTCTTGTATCCATAATGTGATGAAGACGAAAGAGTGGTAGTTATACTAACTATATAAAAGTGAAGGAAAATATTAGGAAAATACTAGCAAGTTGTTTCTATATTAAGCATAAATTTCACATTTCTCTCCAGCATTGAATTGAATATATATGGTAAAGGACAGGGTTCAAGAAATTGTTCATATTAATGCAGCAGAGTGGAATAATGGTAGTTATACTAACTATCCAAGATTTTTTCATATGTCAATTCATGCTAGTGATCCTACCACTTAAATATCAATTTTCAATTATGGGTTATCACTTAAATAAATATAATAAAATAGGGGAAAAGAGGTGAATATAGATCACTTATCACTTATCTATATTATATCTTAAGGGGAAAAGAGGTGAATATATATAATATTAAATTGAATCAAATTGATGGTAGAGTTGAAACCAATAAAAAACAGATCTTATGATTTATAGTAATTTGGAGTAGTGTGATGCAACCTACATATAGGTCTTCCACTCAGAGGCTCAAGATAAATCATGAGTTCTTCTACTGATATTAGTTGATGCAATAATTTTTCACTAATTAAAATAAAAAGCAGTTTTCTTTAAAAAAATTATATATAATTTTAACATTGAAAGGAAAATTAATTGAGGCTATTTATACATATAGAAAAGCTCAATTATAAAATTAATTCATTCTAGTTTGTAGAGAAATTTTATAAAATGGAAGCAACTTTACCAATCAGTAGGCAATAGTTCATTCTATAATGTGATGAAGAGGAAAGAATGGAAATATAGTAACTATATAAAAGAGGAGGAAAATATTAGGAAAATATTAACAAGTTGTATCTATATTAAGCGTAAATTTCACATTTCTCTCTAGCATTGAATTGAATATATATGGTAAAGGACAGAGTTCAAGAAAATGTTCATATTAAAGTAGTAGAGTGAAAGAATGGTAGTTGTACTAATTATCCAGTATTTGTTAATATTAATGCAACAGAGTGAAAGAATGGTAGTTGTACTAACTATCCAGGATCTATTCATATTAATGTAGTAGAGTGAAAGAATGGTAATTGTACTAACTATCCACTATCTGAATAGATAAATGTGGAGGAAAATATTAGGAAAATATTCATGAAGGTTTGTAGTTAATGAAGGTTTGTAAGAGTATAAATCCCTTCCATTTTTCTCATCTTATCACACCTTATCACATTCATGCAAGTATAGCCTTACGAGTGTAGGTGGCAGTGCTCCAACCTCCACCAAATCATTGCACTTTCCTATAAGGAGATGATTAAGGTTGGGAAAAACACCCTCAACAAATGATATCTCCCTTATTTTTGTAACCTCCAACTTTAATAATTATGCTCGAGATAGCTTAATGGCAACGCTTTCTCCTTCCACCCACTTTTTAAATGATATTTCATGAACCGGACAATCTAATATTGTTAACTTTACCAGGTTGTTCAACTTCACCACTTTTCTCGGTAAGGACTCTATTATCACTCCTCTGAATCTCCAAGGGTGAGGAAGAGTCCAGCTGAGGTAATCACATACCAACCTTTTGACTTGCTAGCTAGCCCTACCAAGCCGGAGGGGGATATCTCCAAAGAATCACATCCAAGAGGGTTGGATAGATTAGGGTTTTAGGCTAGATATAGTAGCTCAGGGTTTGTTTGATTTGATTGGGGTAGTCACTGGATGAGTGAATTAGGTCAAAGAGTGAACTAGGTCAGGGCAAAAGAGAATCAGAATTGCAGACATCTAATGGGGCAAGGTAGGAAAGTTACTTTAACACTTTGTAGTATAGTGATGAAATGGTTTAGACTGGTGAGGTGCCAAAACGATCATGAAAACCATGAATTCTTTTTAAACTAAAGAAATGAAACAATTTATGTGATTTTCCCAAAACAAAGCATAGAAGATGAATTCAGCTTATCACTCCTTGAAAATCAAACATATTTAAAGTGAAATGGATCATGAAAGGTACAAAAAATTCATATATATGTAACTGAAGAGGAAACAATGTCAAAATACCATGCCACAGGAATCCCACCAAAATAGTTGCAACTCATCCAATATATTTTATGCCAAATTCTGAAACACTAGTACAACATCCAATAGATTCAAACCTATAAAATGACTGAGAAATTACATGATATAGGCCTCAAACCAACTCATCCTAGCCTCAAGGTTTGAATCCATGAGAGAAGGAGTAGTTACAACAAAAACTGAACCGATATCTAGAGTGTAGGGCGGTCAAAATGACTCATCCCTAACTTAAGCAAACTGATTCATTACAAGTCATGGAGGCCATTTACCTAATGTACTTACCCTAGGTAATAGTAAAGACATAATAATTACATCAAAAACATCAATTGCATCAGTAAAACAATGATTTCCCATAGGTAAAAATCAATTTTGGAGAGAAACAGTGAAAAACTGGGCCAACTGTCAAATGCGCAGTGCCAGTGTCAAACACGCAGTGCCATCTTCAAGATGACTTTTACCTTCCTTCGTAATGTCCAAATTTAGCACAGGATATCTCATTGGAAAGAGTATATTGTCTAGTTTCCAAAACTTCCCTTGGTTTTCAAAATCGGTTGGTTTGACCCCCAAAAAGTTCATTCTCCCAAGGCTACTCAAACGTGTAGTGCTTGGTCTAGAAATGAGGCAGAAACATGATTTTTGGATGATTTTTTGGCTTTTTGACCTACTAGTTTTGCTTTCCATCACTGGAAACATGGTTTTCTTGGATGTCATGGTCCTTCTGAATCCACTGGTGGTTTCCATTCCTCCAAAAAGTGCCTCAAAAAAGTGTGCAGCACCTAGGGCATTGCGTGTTTGACCAAACAGCTAATATGAAACTACCTCATAAAAGATAGGAAAGAATTTTACCAAAAATGAACCATGAGTCTTCAAAATTGGCCAAGGAGCTACTGTTTTATGTTTTTAGGCATGGAGTGAAGCCTCTACAAGTATATCAAGCTTATTCTTGTCTTTTTGGCGAGTTAGGGCTTCAATTCTTGCCCTAGCAGCCTTGAGCTTTGCCCTTGCTATTTGGTTTCTTGGGCAATAATACTTTACCATATTTCTCTAGATGATATTGTCCCTTTTGGACTTGTCTAGGAGGTTTTCAAGACAGTTTTTCACCCTCTCAAGCCAACTCTCCCAGTTCTCATTGACCATTTTGGAAAATTGTTCATTTAGGGTGAGCTCATTAGCTAGTTCAGCCTCTTTCTGTTTTTCTAGCTCCAGTGCTCTTTTTAGGCCTCTAGTCCTTGGCCATATTCTTGGCACCTATTCCTCCAACTAGTCAGTATATTCTCCATATGCTTCATCAACTAAAGCCTTAGCCTTTTCAACCTCCCTCTTTTCCTTCATGAGTTGAATCTCCATGAGCTCATGTTTGGTCTCAAACTTCTTGTTTTCTTTCTCATAGTATGAAATGATGTATTTTTCCCTCTGCAAGTTGACCTAAAGCTCCCCTATGAGTGCATTCTTTTCTTTGATGACAATGTTTGTGCTTTCACTGTCAAGTGAAGATCCTATTTTGTCTCATGGAGGTCCTCCTCCTACTGTTGGATCTCTATCTCTATCATCTTCTCCTTGCCCTTTTGTACCTGCTTTGCTGATGAAGAAGGCAAGGCCCCTCCCACAATCTGTGGGGAAAACCTTTGCCTATGTCCTCTCTGACAAGTATGTGTCAAAGTGCCCAAATTAGCCCCTTTAGATTTGTTGACCTCAACCTATTCAATGTGCTCTTGCTCTCTAAATTCATCTCTGTTAGGCGAATTAATATGCTCATGGAAAGGTGATGATGGAGGTGATGGTGTGGGTGACTCATCAAATGAGGATGAATGATCTATGGGCTGAGATGGCAGAATGGAGGTGGAAGGATGAGATGACGAAGGGATTCTTTGAACATTCTGAGTAGATGAATGAGTGAATATGGGATTAGCTATGAAGGTACTCTAAGCAATGTTGAGTTCCTTGAGATGATAAAGGACTATGATTTTAATGAGGGAATGATGAAATAGGCTCTTCATTTGATCATTGTACTCCCTCTTTTGGGCAATGTAGACCATCTTCTCAACACTCCAGAAAATATAGTAGGGTATATTGAGCATTTTTACCCTAGTGAAATGCCTTAAAAGCTGGATATGATAAAGTGCCTAACCATGTGGGCCAATATGGTCAAAAACTTAAACTAAAATGCATGAATAAATGTTGACAACTCAAAATGACTCAAAAATGACTTACTAAACTAACAACTTCATACTAAAAATGGCAGAAAATTAGGGAAGCTCCATGGCCTTCACTTCGGGCTCCGAACTCCAATGATTTTTTACTTTCCATGGAACAATTTTCAAACTCTCCTTCACTCTGAAGAAAGTTATCCACGCGTTTTTCATCCCAAAATACTTGCCAATATTGCAAGTTGTCAGGAACAAAGGGCTGATGCTTCACATGAATCTCAAACTTCTTATTTGAAAAGGTAAGTATTTTGAAATTACTTGCAGTTGTAGCTAATAAATCCACCATA
>APFE031311685.1:33724-91434 GCA_000404065.3 Pinus taeda | reverse complement strand
AAAGCTACCAACTAACCAGTTAATACTAAGGGTGCAAATCTCGCGTTGACTACTGGGGAATGGTGAATGGGACCTACAACGGGTTGTGTTGGTTGGGATGAAGATGAAGGCAGCAATATGGATGTTTTTGGAGGAGAAGTAGGGGGTATGGCAGAAGATAAGCTTTCAAGATAATATTAAATATAGGCCTTTTCCGCAATGATTTGTAATTGATCAGCCAAGCTTTGAAGTTTCTCAAAATTAGACAAAACCTAATGCTCAAGTTTTGAAGACTAAGAAGCGGCAGAAAGTTGATTAAACAAATACTTTGAGGTGGGAAGGTATGATTCAAACTTTATGGACAAGACTCAGTAAGACAAGACTCATATTTCGAATGAAATAGGGATAGCTCAAATTTAATGTCAAACAGAATATCCTCGATATTAAGTATTTGATCTGGCAAGGAAGTGGCCCTTTCCAATTTTGTGCTTTCAGTCTCGAGGAAAGGGACTTTAGGCTTTCTCAAAAATATTTCAAGGTCATCAACCAAAGAAGGGGGATTTGGGTCAGGGTTTGACCTGGTATATCTTTTCAAAGCTAGTATCTTAACAAGGTCACAAACTATATGAGGAAAAAGACCTAAGACTTTGAGATAAACAAAGATATTTTCAAAGGAAAGTCTTCAATCAAGAAATGTTAAATTGGTAACTATAGAGAGCTTACCAATGGAATGAAGTCTGATTGAACTTGTGACTTGTAACCTTCTTCTCTTTTTGAACAAGCTTTGATTGTCTTCGACTGAATCAACTCAATCAAGATGCAAAGTTTTGCCTTGTTTGTCTCCTAGAGGCCAACTCTATGATCTCAACACTGCAATTATGGAATCAACCTTTATGAAACTTAGTCCCATCATCCAAAGGACCAAACTCGAATGAGAACTAGTCATACACCTAGGTAAAATGAACCTTTCCTTCCCCAGCAATGGTGCCAATATGTTATCACTTCGCCGGATCTCTAAGGCTGAGGAAGAGTCTAGCTGAGGTAACCACATACCAACCTTTTGACTTGCTAGCTAGCCCTACCAAGCCAAATAGGGCTCTCTCCAAAGAATCACAGCCAAGAGGGCTAGATAGATTAGGGTTTCAGGCTAGATATAGTAGCTCAGGGTTTGTATGATTTGATTGGGGTAGTCATTGGATGAGTGAATTAGGTCAGAGAGCGAACTAGGTCAGGGAAAAAGAGAATCAAAATTGCAGACATCTGATGGGGCAAGGTAGGCAAGTTAATTTAACACTTTGTAGTGTAGTGATGAAATGGTTTAGACTGGTGAGGTGCCAAAAATAGCATGAAAACCATGAATTCTCTTTAAACTGAAGAAATGAAAAAATTTATGATGATTTTCCCAAAACAGAGCATAGAAGATGAATTCTTCTTATCACACCTTGAAAATAAAACATATTTAAAGCTAAATGGATCATGAAAGGTACAAATAATTCATTCATATGTAATTGAAGAGGAAACAATTTCAAAATACCATGCTACAGGAATCCCACCAAAATAGCTGCAACTCATCCAATATATTTCATGCCAAATTCTGAAACACTAGTACAACATCCAATATAGTCCAACCTATAGAATGACTACTAAATTACATGATATAGGCCTCAAACCAGCTCATCCTAGCCTCAGGGGTCAAATCCATAAGAGAAGGAGCAGTTACAACAAAAATTGAACTGATAGCTAGTGTGTAGGGTGGTCAAAGTGACTCATCCCTAACTTAAGACAAATGTTTCATTACAAGTCATGGAGGCCATTTACCTAATGTAATTACCCTAGGTAACAATAAAAACATAATAATTGCATCAATTACATCAGTAAAACAATGATTTCCCATAGGTAAAAATCAATTTTGGAGAGAAACAATGAAAAACGAGGCCAATTGTCAAATGCACAGTGCCATATTCAAGTTAACTTTTACCTACCTTCCTGATGTCCAAGTTTAGCCCAGGATAGCTCATCGGAAACATTATACTATCTAGTTTCCAAAAATTCCCTTTTTTTTAAATGGACTTCGTTTAACCCCCCAAAAGTTCATTCTCCCAAGGCTACTCAAACGCACAGTGCCTGGTCCAGAAATGAGGCAGAAACATGATTTTTGGGTAGTGTTTTTCCTTTTTCTCCTGCTAGTTTTACTTTCCAGGACTGGAAACATGGTTTTCCTGGATGTCTTGGTCCTTCTGAATCCACTTGTGGTTTCCATTCCTCCAAAAAGTGCCTCAAAAAGTGTGTATTTCCTTTGACCAAACAGTTGACATGAAATTGCCTCAAAAAGGACAAGAAAGATAATTTTACCAAAAATGAGCCAAGAGTCTTCAAAATTGGCCAAGGATATGATGTTTGATGTTTATAGGCATGGAGTGAAGTCTCTGCAAGTATATCAAACTTCTTCTTCTCTTTTTGGTGAGTTAGGGCTTCAATTCTTGCCCTAGCAGCCTTGAGCTTTGCCCTTGCTATTTGGTTTCTTGGGAAATAATACTTTTCTATCTTTCTCTTAATATTATTGTCCCTTTTAGCCTTGTCTAGGAGGTTTTCAAGATGGTTTTTCACCCTCTCAAGCCAATTCTCTTAGTTCTCATTGACCATTTTGGAAAATTGTTCATTTAGGGTGAGCTCATTAGCTAGTTCATCCTCTTTCTATTTTTCTAGCTCCAATGCTCTTTTTAGGCCTCTGGTCCTTGGCCTTCTTCTTGGTACATGTTCCTACAACTAGTTAGTATATTCTCCATATGCTTCATCAACTAAAGCCTTAGCCTTTTCAACCTCCCTCTTTGCCTTCATGAGCTGAATCTCCATGAGATCATGTTTGGTCTCAAACTGCTTGTTTTCCTGCTCATAGTATGAAATGATGTAATTTTCCCTCTGCAAGTTGACGTGGAGCTCCCCTATGAGTGCATTCTTTTCTTTGATTAAAATTCATTTGCTTTCAATGTCATCATGCTCACTTAGGTCAACTAAGTGAAAATCATTTTCTATCTCATGGAGTCTTCTTCCTACTACTGGATCTTTGTCTCCTTCATCTTCTCCTTGCCCTTCTATACCTGCTTTGTTGATGAAGAAGGCAAGGCCCCTCCCACAATATGTGGGGAAATCCCTTGCCTATGTCCTCTCTGATAAGTATGTGTCAAAGTGCCCAAATCAACCCCTTTAGTTTTTTTGACCTCAACCTGTTCAATATGTTCTTGCTCTCTGAATTCATCTCTGTTAGGCGAATG
Organism: Pinus taeda; assembly: GCA_000404065.3. Classification (NCBI taxonomy): domain Eukaryota; kingdom Viridiplantae; phylum Streptophyta; class Pinopsida; order Pinales; family Pinaceae; genus Pinus; species Pinus taeda. The sequence continues at coordinate 88,183 of APFE031311685.1, read as the reverse complement.
AATATGCTCATGGAATGGTGATGATGATGGTGATGGTGTGGTTGACTCATCAGATGAGGATGAATGATCTATGGGCTGAGATGGAGGAATTGAGGTGGAAGGATGAGATGATGAAGGGATGGTTTGAACATTCTTAGTAGATGAATGAGTGAATATGGGATTAGCTATGAAGGTGCTCCAAGCAATGTTGAGTTCCTTGAGATGATAAAGGACTATGATTTTAATGAGGGAATGATGAAATAGGATATTCATTTAATATTTGTACTCCCTGTTTTGGGCAATGTAGGGAATCTTCTCAACACTCCAGAAAAGATAGTAGGGTAAATTGAGCATTTTTACCCTAGTGAAATGCATTAAGAATCGGATATGATAAGAGTAAACCCTGGAAAATATGCCTTCACATGAAAAATATTTCATAATAATCTTCATCATTGGGGCATATCTATCATGGAGGTTTGAAAAAGGAAAATAGCCCCTTCTTTCATTTCGGTGCCTTGGTTTCATGTAAGCCTCATAATAATGCCTTTCCAAATCACCTTGTTTAAACCATTTCTCCCCAACATCTGGGATCCCGGTGGCAGCTCATATAACTCCCCAACATCTGGGATCCCGGTGGCAGCTCATATAATGGCAGTAGATAGAGTAAAATTTATGCCTACTAGAGTTACCTGGTTGTCTTGGAGTTTAGATATGAAGAGCCTAGTCAGCTCAGGATGGTGTTGAACTGCCTGAACTTTCTCACAAAAATCATAACAGCCTAGCCATTTGAAGGATGTCACAGTCATAGGGGATGCTAAGAGTTTCTTGAGATCTGAGGGCTCAAATTTGTGTATATGGACTCCTTTGTGAGTTTTCTTGACCTCTGTTTCTTCTCTATCAATTTCCTCTTCCTCGTTGTGTGGTTTGTATTCCTAATCTGCCATGGTGTTTAATATCAAACCCTAGGGAGGTGTAAGGTAGTAGGAATGTAGTTTTTTGGAAATGATAAATGGGGAAGGGTAAATATGAAGATGATGGGTGAAGGGATATATGTATTGGAGGAGGATATAGGGTAGTAGTATGATATCTTTGGGGATGGGGGAAATTGTTTGCAGTATAGGGGGTTTGGGAGCCTAGATAGTTGTATCACCTGGGACTTAGGGTTTTGGGACAAAGGGTTAGAGAGTATCTGGGATAAAAAAGTTTAGGGAAAGGGAAGGAAGGTGTATGGGAGTGTATAAAAGGGATTGAGAGTCCAAGGTAGTTTTTTTGGGGAGATCTATAGTTTAGATATAGAATTAAACCAAATCTTCAATTAAACCTTTCAAACACTTAGGGAGTGACTTGAGGAGGAAGAAAAACACATTCTTTAGCTATTAATTACTTGTCTGGAAGTTGAATGGACTTTGGAGGAGCTGAGGAGGTGACTGGAGCCTTCCTGCACAAACGCGCAGAGCCAATGCAGAGTGCGCAACACCTCATGCAATTGCGCAGCGCTTCAGGCAAGCGTGCAACGCCTCAAGCAAGCGCACAGTGCCTCATGTAAGCACGCAATGCCTCATGAAAGCGTGCAATGCCTTAAGGAAACATACAGCATCAGGTAAAAGGGCAACGCCAGAAGAGAATGTGTAGCGCCATAAGAGAATGTGCAGCGCTTGCTTTGTTCTGTTGATTTTCACCTTGAACTGTGAAAAGGGTCTCTTGGGGTTTGCACAATCAGTGGTAAGAGGCAAATGAAGCTGAGTTTGAAGCAAATAAGTCCTTTATAGCTTAGTTAATTTGATCTTTTAGATTAAAAACCCACTTTCTAATGTTTCATTTCACCTTTTTGACCTCTTTGCTAATTTTTTTTTTGACTTTTTCCTTTGCATGTGGATGATGTTGAAGTTTTGGCAATCTTCACTTTTGACTTTTCTTGGATGATATCGGCAATAGAGTTTGATTAAAAAGCTAGGAATAGTGACTTATTACATATGATAAACATAAAATTACATAAATAAATAAAAATATTATATCTCTCTTTTTGAAATAAAATTACAATCTGAAACAAAACTTTTACTTCTGGAATGAAAATTAGAGCTCTGGAAACCATAGTTACATGTTTTCAAATCCTTTTTGAATGAAAAACGATATTATCTCTTTCACTCTCATGCTTTTGCTAGCCTTATGCAGTGAAATGGTGTTTTATTGGACCTTGAAAAAATGATACCTAGAGACCTAATGAAAACCTTGAGTAAGTAGACTTCATGGTGACTTGACTGACATAGAGACATGATGAAATAAACTTTCATAATTGATGTATGCTCAGTAAGACATGAAGGTGGGCCAGTAAGTATAGATTTTTTAGGGAGAGTGAGGTTTTTGACTAGGGCTACCATCAGTGAGTAAATTTTTGTATGAGGACCTAGGTGGAATGACAAAAATTTCTGAGCGAGACCCTAATATGAATATGAAAAGAGGAGTTTTGATCACTAATGGAAATATGAACATACTGACACTAAAATAGGCCTTATTCGGGGATGGTAGCTCCTTGGAGGTGTCAAGAACACCGTAGAACAAGTGCCTAACCATGTGGGCCAATATGGTCAAAGACCTAAACTGAAATGCATGAATAAATGTTGACAACTCAAATAGCTCAAACTGACTCAAAACTAACTTACTAAATTGATGACTGAATACTAAAAATGGTAGAAAATCATAAAATCTCTATGGCCTTCACTTTGGGCTCCAAACTCCAGTGATTTTCTACTTCACACTTGCAGAAAATTAAACTATATGTACAATGAAACCAGGACAATTCAGAAAAGATAGTGCTTCAAGAGCCGACCATTGACTGGTCCTCCTAAGCATGGTTCTCCATTCATCTCTTCCAACAAGAAATCATTTGTCCCTGGAAAGCTGAAATATAATAAGGGCCTTTCCATAGGTTTTCAAATTTACCATGCTTACCCTTGTCTTCGTTTCTGGCATCCCAATGAAGCACCACATCTCCAATTTTGCAGTCATCTTCCTTTGTTTTCTAGTCATATATTCTCTTTATCCTCTCATGAAGCTTACAGGTGTTCTAAAATACCTCATCCCATGTCTGTTGTAGGTGATTCATTTGATTGATCCAGCGTTGAATATCATTCTCTTCACTTCCCACTTCTTCTAACAATTTCAAGGTTGTTACTGCTAATGATGAAGAAAAAACAATATCTACTCCATACACAATATAAAAAGGAGAAAGCCCAAGAGATTTCTTACTACTCATTCGATCTGCCCATAATGCATTGATTAGCTTTTTATGCCAATTCTTTTTGTTTGCCTCCAACATCTTCTTGATGATGTTGATTAAGGATTTATTGGAGGATTCTGCCAGACTATTTCCTTGTGGATAGTATGTTGTAGAATGTCCCAACTGAATGTTGTATTTGTCACAAAACTCAGTCATATTTTTGGACTTGAATGTTTCCGCGTTGTTTGTGATAATCTTATTAGGACAACCAAAACAGGACAAGATATTAGTTTCTAAAAACTAAATGATAACTGAATTTGTTGCTTGCTTGGTTGGGATCGCTTCGATCCACTTAGTAAAGTAGTTTGTAGCTGTCAATATCCACTTGTTTTGTGTGGATGATGATGGATTGATCTCACCTATGAAATCTAGGCCCCACTGCTGAAAAGGTGCATTAACTAATATAGGTTGTAGAGGCAAATGAAGAAGCTCTATTTTACCTTTGAAAACTTGACACTTGTGACAACTCATCACTGCCTTATAGATATCTGCAAAAAGTGTAGGCCAATACTAGCCCACTCTTAGTACTTTGTTGGTCGTGGTCTTCCAGTACAAGTGGCCCCCACAATCTCCTTTTTGGAAGTCATTTATTACCTCTTTAGACTCATCTTCAGTGAAATAGTTCAGCAACACACCTCCAATATCTTTCTAATAAAGTGCGTCATCCATGATACAATATTTGGAAGCCTTCAACTTCAATGACCTGCACTTAGCCTTAGACATTCCTGGAGGGGGATTTAGATGTTGAAGCACATAAATAATATCAGAATATCATGGGGATGATAGAAATATTTGAGATACCTGAATAAGATCCACTTCTTCTTGATTGTTGGACAATGCTACTACAAGGTTGATATCTAGAGCATGAATGTTTTATTAAGCCATGAGCTTGGCTAAGCTTTGACCCTTGATCAGCTTAGTAGGATTTATCTCAATATCATATTCTAATAATGTTGTTATCCATCTACCTCTTCTACCTTCCGAGTCATTCTTCACAAGAACTTATTTTACCGTTGCATTAGACACATAAGCTTGAGTATGGGAATGTAAAATGTAAACTAAGAAATCTTTGATGAACTTTACCAAAGCCAAGGTCTGTTTCTCAATGATGTTGTACTTGAGGGTTGTATCCTTGATGTTGTGACTAAAAAATTCTATTGGCAGTTCACTTTTATCCCTTTTTTGCATTAGTATTGTTGCCATGGTATGCTCATAAGAAAATGAAAATATGATAAAATCATCAGAGTAATCAAGATTGATTAAAACAGGGGCAATGGTTAAGGCAAGCTTTACTGCATGAAAGGAATTGCGGGCTTCTTTGGACCACTTCACCTCATTATCATTTTTCAACATATTGGTCATTTCTCTAAGATGTTCAGTGAAATTAGGAATAAATCTATGTAAGAAATTCATTTTACCATTGAAGGCTTGGATTTCTTTCTCGTTGCGAGGGAAGTCAATTTGCTAAATGGCTTCTACTTGTGAAGGGTCAATCCAGATGTCGTCCTTCGAAATTATGTGGCCAAGAATATTGCCTTCCTCCATAGCAAACAAACTTTTCTTCAGATTGAGGGAGATCCCAAACTTTCTACATTTTTGAAAAATGACTCTTAAATGATGAAATGTTCATCATATGAATGCGAAAATACGGTTACATCATCTAAGTATACAACTAAGAAAACATATTTTTCATCTGAAAAGGCTATGTCCATGGCAAGCTGAAAAGTGGCCCCTGCATTTCTTAGATAAAATGGCATTTATGCATAGTTTAATGTACCCCAGGGTGTGGTGAATGTTGTCTTGTCTTGATCATCTTCGTGCATTGAAACTTGATTGTAACCAGAGTAGCCATCCAAGCATGACAATTGGGAAGCGCCAACAACTCTCTGAAGGATATGGTCCATTTTGGAAAGCAGATAATTATCTTTCAGAGATACTTTGTTTAAATTTTAGAAGTCTACGCATAGCCTAATTTCTCTGGTCTTCTTTCTCGTTGGGACTAGATTTGATATCCAATCAGAAAATTTGATAGGAACAATGATGCCCGCCTTGTAAAGTCCGTTAACTTCTTTCTCTATGGATGGCAATAATATTGGGTTAATCCTTCATAGCTTTTGTCTGAAAGGATTTTGATTGGGCTTAATCGGGATGGTATGTTGAATTATTTTCTTGTCATACTCCTTTAAGTTTGTATAATCCCAAGTGAAAACATCAAAAAATTCAGGCAATAAATGAATGTATTTCTCTTTTACCTTAGGAGACAATGTTTTGGATAGCTTGATCATTTTTGGTTTGTCTGTTGTTCCAATGTCCATGCCTTCCACACCTTTATCAATAGATACTAATGTAGGCTTCATTGGTACATCATCTTGATCAAACAAGTATTCCAAAGGTACAAGACCTTTCGGAATATTGTTGTCCTTTAGATGTAATATATCAACATGGGTTGCCTCAGTGATTTGATCATCCTCGTTGTAAACTTCACCCATGGAACAATTTTCAAACTCTCCTTCACTCTGAAGAAAGTTATTCACATGTTTGTCATCCCAGAATACTTGCCAATATTGCAAGTTGTCAGGAACAGAGGGTCGATCCTTCACATGAATCTCAAACTTTTTATTCGAAAATATGGGGATTTTGAAATTACTTGCAGCTGTATCTAATGAATCCGCCATAAGATTCTGACTCCTTGGTACAACTGAAAGTGTAAATTCAGGAAACATCCTAAGAATGTATAAAACCTCATTTCTATATTGTTTCATTCACAGATGATGAGCTTGATATTCACCTTTGACTTGCTTGATCATAAGCTCTAAATCACCATATATCAAAATTTTTCATGCACCTAACCTTTTCAAGATCTTTAACCTGTGATCGGTGCTTCATACTCCGCCTTATTGTTAGTGCAATCAAAAGCTAACTTGTATGAGCATAATCTAACATTTTGAGGGAGCTTACCTTGTTGATGATGTGGACTTTGAATCCAAATACCAATACCTACTCCATCTTTCCCAAGTGCACCATCAAAGTCCATGGTCCATAGGCCAGGTTCCTCTTCCAAGTGTTGTACATCTTGTTTCTGTTTTGGGTCAATTTTCTGAACTTTCTCTTCAAACTATTCTAAATTTTCCATTATCTTCTCTTAAGGCTATTATGAGACTTTCTCTGCCTTATCTGATGGTTATTCTGACGAACTTGGTAGCTTTTCTTTTTCCTAATTTGAAACTATCCTTATAGAGTTGAAAATTTCTGGTACATCTTTAATTTCCATAAGCTGACTATCTACATCATTCTATCCACTATAATTATATAAAATAAATGACTCTAAATCTGTATGTACAATGTTTATAGGATGATTATTGGGCTTCTCCTTGCTGGTTATCATGAATTTCATTTTGGCTTCTCAGTACAGCTTCCTCAATTGCCCGAAAACTGGGATGGTGGCATAAGAGAAGTCTAATTGTAGTGTGCCTCTTAGTTTCATTCCCCAAGATCTTGACAATAACATCCCAAACCATGGTGTTATGTCAGCTACCACCACATCCATTAAAACATTCTTTGTCGGGATTTGGTCTAGGGATACTACCAAATATTTGATTAGACCAAAACAACGGACCTTACCGAAATCAAATGAGTACAACTCATGATACTCATGAGTTATATCTAGACCCAACATTTCCATGACCCCCTTGGGCATTAAATTATGGAAGGCTCCAAAGTCAAGCATGGAGTTATGAAGAATGAACTGATGGATTCTTAAACTCGGGTAAAATGGAGGAACATCACTATGTCCTGACCGACCATCTATGGTTGGACCAAAAGTTAATTCAAGTTGGTCATCTTCAATTTTAACCATATCAGGCATAGGATCAAATTTTAGCATTTTAACTATATCAGACTTGTAATGGCTGTTTTTGACAAGTTCAATAAGAGGGATTGACACTTTCAACTTTGAAATTTGTGTTTCTAAATTGAATGAGTTGGATTTTTATACCTCTTTTTCGATGGCGTCTCTTTTCTTGAGCAGATCTCTTGGTGTATGATCCTTCTTCTTATTGTCCAGGTCTTTGCTTGGATTGCTTGTAGATGCTTTGTTTACTTTGCTTTGGTTAGCTATTGCCATCTCTTTACCTTTGCTTTGATTTCCTTGAGGATTTATTTTTGGTTGAGTATCCTTCTATTGTGATGTCCTTTTCTGAATAGGAGTGATTAGGACATCTCTATTTTTCAAGGAATATTGCTTTTGTTGAGTGTTAAGTGAATTCAAGTATCCTCTTTGATAATCATCAGATTGAGTTTCCAATGCATTTTCATTTGCCAGTATGTAATCTTCGTCCTTAGGATCCTCCATCTCCTCGACATACTTCTCATTTTCACTCAAGAAAATTGGATGGTAATATTCTCTAAAGAAGTGATTTCCCTCAACAATCGGGTCTATTTCATCATCAAACTCTCCTTGAGCATAGTTCTGCTACAAAGGTGTTTGAATTTTCTTCTTAGATGTCGATGCTTTAGAAGCTTTTTGCTCTCTTTTTTTTATCTTGTACTGAGGTTGTTGTTGGTTTCTAAAGTTCATATTTCTAACTTGTGGCTCCTGAGGTCTATCTAAATTTTTCATCCTGTCGGCCATTCTCTCCATGGTTATGATCAGTGTATCTAGTTTAAGATTGGTGGAAGAAGAAGGTTCTTCTTTGATGGTTACTCTTTTTTATGGTTTCACATGTTTCAACTGAGATTTTTTAATCCTCAAGATGGCTTCCACACTTACTGCATTATCCTGCATTTCTTCCAGAGTTGGTGGATATCTTTCCCTTAGTTGATAATCCATCTCTGGATCAAAAGCATCCGGGCAACGTTGAAGTACCAAATCAGGTGGAGGATTCATGTTATCCGAAATGGAATTATAGATCTTATTAAACCTTATAGTGAACTCCTAAACCGTCTTGTTAGGATTCCTTTCCAATGTATTGTATTCCACCAAGATCTGCAATGGATTCTTCTTTTCCAGCCACCTAGCTAAGAACAACTCATTTAACCTTTTGAGGAGTATCAATAGAGTGTGTTGCTAAACCACAGAACCATTTTTCACATCTCCAGAAAAACTTTGGGCCATTAGTCTCATTTTAGCATCATCTTCATCAACCTCCTCTAAGTCAATGAAATCATCCATCTTATCAATATGTTTTTGTGTAGTGACTCTCAGGCTGCCATCAAAAAGAGGAAGTCTCTGGCCATAGGTCTGAGGTAAAGCTACCAACTAACCAGGTAATACTAAGGGTGAAAATCTCACCATGACTGCTAAGGAATGGTGAATGGGAACTGCAATGGGTTGTGGTTGTTGGGATGAAGATGAAGGCGGCGATACGGATGTTTTCGGAGGTGCAGTAGGGGGTTTGGAAGAAGATAAGCTTTCAAGATGATACTAAATATAGGCCTTTTCTGCAGTGATTTGTAATTGATCAACTAGGGTTTGAAGTTTCTCAAAGTTAGACCAAACCTCATGCTCAAGTTTTGAAGACTGGGAAGCCACAGAAGGTTGATTAAACAAAGACTTTGAGGCGGGAAGGTATGATTCAAAATTTTATGGGATTAGAAACTTCTTTAGTAAGACAAAACTTGGATTTCGAACAAAATAGGGTTAGATCTAATTTAATGTCAAACGGAATATCCTCGATACTAAGTATCTAATCTGGCAAGGAAGTGGTCCTTTCCAATTTTGTGCTTTCTCAATAATCTTTCAAGGTCATCAACCAGAGAAGGAGGATTTGGGTCAGGGTTTGACCTGGTATAGCTTTTTGGAGCCAATATCTTAACAAGGTCACCAACTATATGAGGAAACAAACCTAAGACTTTGAGCTGAAAAAAGATATTTTCAAAGGAAATTATTCAATAGAGAAATCTTAAATTGGTAATGATTGATAGCTTACCAATGGAATGAAATCTGATCGAACTTGTGATTTGTAACCTTCTTCACTTTTTTAACAAGCTCTGATTGTCTTCGACTGAATCAGCTAGATCAGGATGCGAAATTTTGTCTTGTTTGTCTCCTCGAGGCCAGCTCTATGATCTCGACAATGCAATTATGGAATCATCCTTTATGAAGCTTAGTCCCATCATCCAGAGGACCAAACTTGAATGAGTACTAGTCCTACACCCAGGGAAAATGAACCTTTATTTCCCCGACAACAGTGCCAGTATGTTATCACTCCTATGAATCTCCAAGGCTAAGGAAGAGTCCAGCTGAGGTAACCACATACCAACCTTTTGACTTGATAGCTAGCCCTCCCAAGCCAGAGAGGAATCTCTCCAAAGAATCACAACCAAGATGGTTGGATAGATTAGGGTTTTAGGCTAGATATAGTAGCTCAAGGTTTTTTTTATTTGTTTTGATTGCGGTCATCATTAGATGAGTGAATTAGGTTAGAGAGTGAACTAGGTCAGGGAAAAAGAGAATCGAAATTGTAGACATCTAATGGGGAAAGGTAGGAAAGTTACTTTAACACTTTGTAGTATAGTGATGAAATGGTTTAGACTGGTGAGGTGATAAAAAGAGGATGAAAACCATGAATTATTTTTAAACTGAAGAAATGAAACAATTTATGATGATTTTCCCAAAACAGAGGATAGAAGATGAATTTTGTTTATCACACCTTGAAAATAAAACATATTTAAAGTGAAATGGATCATGAAAGGTACAAAAGATTCATACATGTGTAACTGAAGAGGAAACAATGTCAAAATACCATGCCACAGGAATCCCACCAAAATAGCTGCAACTTGTCCAAAATATTTCATGCCAAAATAGGAAACACTAGTACAACATCATATAGAGTCCAACCTATAGAATGACTAAGAAATTATATGATATAGGCCTCAAACCAACTCATCCTAGCCTCAAGGGTCGAATCCATGAGAGGAGCAGCTACAACAAAAATTGAACTGATAGCTAGAGTGTAGGGTGGTCAAAGTGACTCATCCCTAACTTAAGCAAACTGATTCATTACAAGTCATGGAGGCCATTTACCTAGTGTAATTACCCTAGGTAACAGTAAAAAAATAATAATGACATCAACCACATCAATTACATCAGTAAAACAATGATTTCCCATAGGTAAAAATCAATTTTGGAGAGAAACAATGAAAAATTGGGCCACCTGTCAAACGTATAACGCCAGTGTCAAACGTGCAGCACCATCTTCAAGCTAACTTTTACTTGCCTCCTTGACGTCCAAATTTAGCCCAAGATAGCTCATTGGAAATCTTATCCTGTCTATTTTCCAAAACATCCCTTTTTTTTCAAAATCAGCTTGGTCCCCCCCCCAAAAAAAAGTTGATTCTCCTAAGGCTACTCAAACGTGCAGTGCCTAGTCCAGAAATGAGGCAAAAACATGATTTTTGGGTGGTTTTTTTCCATTTTAACCTACCAGTTTTACTTTCCATGGCTAGAATTATGGTTTTCCTAGATTTCTTGGTCATTTTGAATCCACTGGTGGTTTCCATTCCTCCAAAAAGTGCCTCAAAAAACTGTGCAACGCCCATTTGACCAAACAATTGATATGAAATTGCCTCAAAAAAGACAAGAAAGATAATTTTATCAAAAATGACCCAAGAGTTTTAAAAATTGGCTAAGGAGCTGATGTTTGATGTTGTTAGGCATTAAGTGAAGCCTCTGCAAGTATTTCAGGCTTCTTCTTCACTTTTTGGTGAGTTAGGGCTTCAATTCTTTCCCTAGTAGCCTTGAGCTTTGCCCTTGCTATTTGGTTTCCTTGGCAATAATACTTTGCTATATTTCTCTTAATTTTATTGTCCCTTTTTGCCTTGTCTAGGAGGTCTTCAAGATGGTCGTTCACCCTCTCAATCCAATACTCCTGGTTCCCATTGACCATTTTGGAAAATTGTTCATTTAGGGTGAGTTCATTAGTTAGTTCAGCCACTTTCTATTTTTCTAGATCCAATACTCTTTTTAGGCCTTTGGTCCTTAGCCTTCCTCTTGGCACCTCTTCCTCCAGATGGTCAGTATATTATCCATATGCTTCATCAAGTAAAGCCTTATCCTTTTCAACCTCCCCCTTTGCCTTGATGATCTGAATCTCCATGACTTCATGTTTGGTCTCAAACTACTTTTTTTCTTTCTCATAGTATGAAATGATGTATTTTTCCCTATGCAAGTTGACCTGGAGCTCCCCTATGAGTGAATTCTTTTCTTTGATGGTAATTCTTGTGCTTTCACTATCATCATGCTCACATAGGTCAACTAAGTTAAAATCCTATTCTATCTCATGGAGTTCCTCCTCTTGCTATTGGATCTTTGTCTCTGTCATCTTCTCCTTTCCCTTCTATACCTGCTTTGTTGATAAAGAAGGCAAGGCCCCTCCCAAAATCTATGGGGCAAACCCTTTCCTATGTCTTCTCTAATAAGTATGTGTCATAGTGCCCAAATCAGCCCCTTTAGGTTTGCTAACCTCAATCTATTCAATGTTCTCTTTCTCTCTAAAATGATCTCTGTTAGGTGAATGAATATGCTCATGGAATGGTGATGATGGAGGCGATGGTGTGGCTGACTCATCAGATGAGGATGAATGATCTATGGGCTGACATGAAGGAATGGAGGTGGAAGGATGAGATGATGAAGGGATCCTTTGAACATTCTAAGTATATGAATGAGTGAATATGGGATTATATATGAAGGTGCTTCAAGCAACATTGAGTTCCTTGAGATGATAAAGGACTAGGATTTTAATGAGGGAATGATGAAATAGGCTCTTCATTTGATCTTTGTACTTCCTATTTTGGGAAATGTAGGCCATCTTCTCAACACCCCAAAAAAGATAGTAGGGTATATTGAGGTAGTAGGGTATAGTGAAATGCATTAAAAGTCAGATATGATAAGAGTAGACCCTAGAAAATCTTCCTTCACATGAAAATTATTTCATAATAATCTTCATCATTAGGGCATATCTGTCAAGGAGGTGTGAAAAAGGAAAATAGCCCCTTCTTTCATTTCGGTACCTTGGTTTCATGTAAGGATCATAATAATGCCTTTACAAATCACCTTTTTTAAACCATTTCTCCCCAACATCTTGGATCCTGGTGGCAGCTGATATAAAGGTAGTAGATAGTGTAAAAGTGATACCTACGAGACTGACTAGTTGTCTTGTAGTTTAGATATGAAGAGCCTAGTCAACTCATGATGGTGTTGGACTGCCTGAACTTGCTCATAGAAATCATAACAACCTAGCCATTTGAAGGATGTCACATTCATAGGAGATGATAAGAGTTCCCTGAGATCTATGGGCTCAAATATGTGTATCTGGCCTCCTTTGTGAGTTTTCTTGACCTCTATGTCTTCTCTATCAGTTTCCTCTTCCTCATTGTGTGGTTTGTATTCCTCATCTTCCATGGTTTTTAATATCTAACCCTAGGGAGGTTTAAGGTAGTGGGATTGTATTTTTTGGGGAATAGTAAATGGGGAAAGGTAAATATGAAGATGATGGGTGAAGGGATATATATAATGGAGGAGGATATAGGGTAGTAGTATGATAGCTTTGGGGATGGGGGAAATTGCTTGCAATATAGGGGGTTTTGGAGCCTAGGTAGTTCTATCACCTAGGACTTAGGGTTTTGGGACAAAGGGTTAGAGGGTATCTGGGATAAAAAGGTTAGGGAAAGGGAAGGAAGGTGTAGGGGAGTGTATGAAAGGGATTGAGAGTGCAAGGTAGTTTTTTGGGGGAGATCTAGGGTTTAGATATAGAATTAAACCAAATCTTCAATTAAACCTTTCAAACACTTAGGGAGTGACTTGAGGAGGAAGAAAAACACATTCCTTAGTTGCTACTTACTTGTCTAGAAGTTGCATGGACTTTGGAGGAGCTGAGCAGATGACTGGAGCCTTCCTGGAGAAAATCGCAGTGCCTCAGGCAAGCGCACATCTCCTTAAGGAAACGTGCAGCGTCTTAACGAAACACGCAGCACCAGGTAAACGGACAGTGCCAAAAGAGAACATGCAGTGCTTGGTCTATTCTGTTGATTTTCGCCATGAACTGTGAAAAGGGTCTCCTGGGGTTTTCTCAATTAGTGGTAAGAGGCAAATGAAGTTGAGTTTGAAGCCAAGAATTCCTTTATAGCTGAGTGAATTTGATCTTTTAGATTAAAAAGCCACTTCTAATGTTTCATTTCACCTTTTTGACCTCTTTGCTAATTTCCTTTCTGACTTTTTCCTTTGCAGGTGGATGATGCTGAAATTTTGGCAATCTTCACATTTGAATTTTGCTTGGATGATATTGGCAATAGAGTTTGAGTAAACAGCTAAGAATAGTGACTTATTACATATGATAAACATAAAATTACATAAATAAATAAAAATATTACATCTCTCTTTTTGAAATAAAATTACAATCTGAAACAAAAATTTTACTTTCGGAATGAAAATTAGAGCTCTGGCAACCATAGTTACATGTTTGCAAATCCTTTTTGAATGAAAAGGGATATTATTTATTGTTAAACACACACATGGCAGATACAAAATAGGAAAGATAAACACGAGAGAGTATCTATTATTAACAAATGATATACATTTATTGTAATTCACATGACCTTTGATATCGTATTCCAAGGTCTCTTGGACTTCCTTAGACTATTCAACTTCCACACCAACCCTTAGAGGATTAGGTGTCCAACATTCCCCCCCTTAATCTGAAAGGGTATGTATGAGTCCAAGAAGAGAGTTGTAATACAAAATGTACAAAAATTAATGGCAGCACTAGGCTGAATGTGCTCTCTCAAATGTTGGTATAAGGGAGGTGGTTTAAGGATGACCACCAACACTGGAATGCTTAGTGCAGTTCCCAGAACTCTTCCAAGTCTAGCATTAAGCTCAGGTCTTCTGCTAGAGGAAGTGCTCCTGATGTTTTGAAGAGGGAAACCTTCAACCATGAAAGGGAGGTCTCACCCTGCATAAAAGGGAGAACCTCAACTTGAAAAGGAAGGTCTCAACCTGTGATGGTTTAAGAATGACCAACAACTCTGGAATGCTTAATGCAATTCCTAGAACTCTTCCAAAAATAGCAAGAAGCTGAAGTCTTGTGCTAGAGGAATTGACCCCAATTCTTTGAAGATGTATCACCGACTGAAGGCATGCTCAGGCAAATATTTGTCTCTGGCTACAACTTTGAATCTGGCATGGAAAGTTGTGGCTCAGGCTCGCTTGATGTGGCTTTGAAGCTTGTAGATGACCATCATTTCCCCCCTAGTCAGATACAAGGTGAGAAGATGAAGTGATATCAACTGCAAGATTTTTTAATACTCGAGAATAAATCATGTTGTATGAGCTAAATATATTTTTGGTTATTGAAGCGCATTGCCAAGAAGTGATCCATCCAAGATGAATCTTTTTTCTTAAAAGAGGATTATTTCTGAAGCATTTTTTTGAAGAATGATTGGTTTTATGATAGTGCTTACATGGGTGAAGATCAAAACAATGATATTTCACATGGCCAACTCGGTCAGAGTGTTGCCATTTCACAATCTATTGTTGTTGCTATGGAAGAGGAGTAGAATCTGAAACAGTTGGAGGTGGACTGTCGTGAAGGAATCCAGCACTCTGAAATGGAATGGGCATTGAGTAATCTAGAATATGAAAGGAAATTTCCTTATCATATCCAAGACATGTTCTGTGCTTGTTGCTGACAAGCTCTTCCCAAGGTCTAATGATGGGCTTGGGAAGTGCAAGCTGAACTTTTGCATCTGCATGTAACTCTGCTGCTTTATTGGGCACTGGATCTGAATCAACTGTAACATTATTGTCTTGTTGTTTATGGGAGTCTATTTCAATCTTCTGAAGAGAATAGGTTTAGAATGATGACTCCATTGTTGTAATTCTTCCTGTTGTAGTTTAGATTCAAGCTGAAAAAGGCAATTTTTTCTTGTGCATCTTGTAGATAGGTCCGAATTTTGGAGAGAGAGTCTTTGTTGATTCTAAATGTGTTGTCAGTCGCTCAGTGTATCATAGTATTGAGGAACTCTAATACTTCACCAATTAGAACCATTTCACAACAAATGTACCAATATTATAGCCAATACAAATGTCTTCTCTCCTCCACAAAATACTTCTTTTGTATAAAGTGCAGAGAACACACTAACAATGGTTCTATTTATTTATAGAGACAACTCTATAAACAATGTTGGTGCAATCATATAGCTTTTCCAATACATAGTAGAGGCATATTTGATGCACAACACTAGTACACTAGCACTCAGTAGCAATAAATAGGACTCCAAAATTAGTGTTTAACGCACATACCATGGTTTGCAACTATACAACACAAAGAATGGCACCTACACAATGAAGAAAGATGCACATACATTCCTAAACACTCACACTGAATATAAACACATTTACTCTGCAACCCATCTCACAAATATATTGTAGCTCCAATGCACATATACCACCAACCTTCAATCAACTTGAAAATATGCGTTCACAATCTAGCATTTTATCCAACGGACGAGTGTACAAACTTCAATGCTTTAATAGAGAATTAATGCATAGTTGAGTAGATATTCTACATTCTAGTTTAGAGGTAATGTTGAAGACACAAATCTACTGCTTTCCACCCTTCGCCTTCAGAAATTCATAAGCCTTTCCCAAAGTCTCTTGATTCCAACAAAATAGAGATCCTTTCCGAGACAAAGTATATCAACACCCGCTTCGTATGTGTTGGATTGGTGACATTTATGTGTTCATAAGTTTAATAGACCAACCTATGGTGAGCGACCAACCTATGGCAGCATCAGGATGCTCTCCAACCTCAATTTCCCTTCGAGTTCTGGTTCCGACATTGATTTCGACGGTCCCAAGGAGTATTACACTGATGTCATGTGGAACTTCTTCTCGGGTTTCCTTTGGAGTATCGGTCATCAACCTCCAATTTTAGTTATTCTACTAAAATAGCAGAACTTTTTAATTTACCCGATATATGGTAAACCTTCAAACTTTCCACGAAACCAAAAGGAAATAAAACCCCAATTCATAACCTTATCATGTCTGAAATTTAAATGAACTCACATGAATCTTCCGATGCGATCACCGTCAGATCTGACCCGTCTAATCGAACGACCCATCTAATCGAATCGCTATCACGTCACCCGCTTGCCAACTAGCTTGGTTGATCTCCACCATCGACCAATCCCACTTGATCCAATGGCTATCGCGTAATCTCGCGTGAAATATTGCACGATGCATAAGAAGTTGAGAGCACATGATAAAAGTGGTTTTCCCATGCTACGTGTCAACCCCTCAAGTTAATTGTGTGAATGTGTAAAATACCATTTACCACTTTGAGACCGTGCGAGATACTACTTACACCTACGAAGACTGCTCTTCTATTCTGATTAACGTCTACGCTTGTTGGTATGTGATGACCATTAGATCTATTGGATCTATTGATCGGACGATTCATATCTTCTCTTGGGTTTCTCACGAATTTTTCAGGGTTTCCTCATTCTGCCAAGACTAGCACTTTCACCAAGTTTAGTCTGTCTCTAAATTATATTCGTACCAGAGGTATCACCACGCTTTTTCTTCATCGCTTGTCATGTTTTTGTATAGGACTCAAACCAGGGATAGCCGAAGGGCCTACAAAAGTTGAAATGTTCGCAAGAAGAGTGGTCGCTAGTGCACATTCTTCATCAGATTTAATGCAGAGGCATGGAGGCCTGCTGGAGGCCAAGCACAGTGGTATGGAGACCTGGAGGCCAAACACTTTGTGTTGAGAACACCCTTTGGGATATTCTTTTAGAAGCTAACACTTCCCTCTGAGCTAATCCACCTTCAACAACGCACCGGAGTCATGGAGACTAAGTATCGACGCGCATAGAATAAACCATGGGGCTCAACAAATGTGTGCATAATCCAACATTCAGGTAGTGTACGGGCTACCAATGGATTCATCGTAGTAGTTTTTTTCATTGCAATTTACTACCAGAAGAAAGATTCAATTAATCTCAGATTCTTCAATTCCTTATCATAGTTCCTCATACCCATGCCATGAGTACAACCAATTTGAATTGGTGCCACAATGATATATCTAAAATAAATGGAGCTTCATGTGGTGGTGATGTTGTTTCTCATAAGGTTGTACAGACAAACCCACTCAATCCCACGAGCACTATTGGCACAAAATACATTTAACACATCCCTATCCTCCTCCTCATCGGTTGAAACTTAATGGTCAACATACACAGATTTTTCACAAATATGAGGATGTACAGGCTTGGCTAGATTGTTAAGGATTCATGTGTTATAGGAATTTCTCTTGCTAGGTACAGTGCAAACCAAAAGACAGTATTCATGATTTCCCACAGACAGACGCGTTTCTGTAAGACGGTGTAATTGTGCAGGGAACGTTTCTTAGAGCTCCTACAGAACTGGCAAGAGATGGCAACTAGAATTTAGCTGAAAACATATTCATGAAATGCAAAATTGACATGCACAAATATGCCACAAAAAAAGTGGCTCAAATTGGAGCAGGGCAGGAGTATGCCCCTCTGATACCATGTTAAACACACACGTAGCAGAGACAAAATAGGAAAGATAAACATGAGAAAGTATCTATTATTAAAAAATGATATACATTTATAGTACATTCACATGACCTTTGGTTTTGTATTCCAAGGTCTCTTGGACTTCCTTAGGCTATTCAGCTTCCACACCAACCCTTAGATGATTAGGTGTCCAACATTTATTTCACTCTCATGCTTTTGCTGGCCTTATGCAGTGAAATGGTGTTTTATTGGACCTTGAAAAACTGAAACCTAGAGACCTAATGAAAACCTTGAGTGAGCAGACTTCATGGTGACTTAACTAACATAGAGACATGATGAAATAAACTTTCATAATTGATGTCCGCTCTTTAAGACATGAAGGTGGGCCACCAAGTATAGATTTTTGAGGGAGAGTGAAGTTTTTTACTAGGGCTACCATCAGTGAGTAAATTTTTATGAGGAACTAGGTGGAATGAAAAAAAATATGAAAAGAGGAGTTTCAATCACTGATGGCAGTATGCACATACTGACACTAGCAGACTTTATTCCACATCCTTCTATGAACAACTTTTATAGTTGAGTCAATAGTCCCAACAAACGAGTATTAAGGCAAAGATTTCAATTATTTGAACGAATCACAAGTGCTTCAAGTTGGTCAGGTAACCCAGCGAACACAACAGTATTTTCATAGAAAATTATTCTCTCACCTCAAATACTTCCAGACTACTGAGGTTTTCGATAGCCTCATGCAATTCTTACAAACTTGTTGGTTGCAAAAATAATTCTTATAAGGATTGTTGATGTGCAATGGAAAGACAAGATTTCCCTGCACGAAAGGCTTCAATATTCAAGAGAATAGCTATCTACAAATGTTTGATTTGATATGGTCAACATGGTGCACACATGGAGATTCATATATTTAAGGTGAATTAAATTCCTAAAGGAATTTGGAAGAATTTGAAAACTATTGCCAAAACTGATATCAAGGTGCATGAGATTTATTATGCCACTGAAGGAATTTGGCAACATTGCCAAATAAAAGGAATGATGGAGATCAAGGTGCGCGAGATTCGTTAAGCCACCAAAGGAATTTGGAATAATTTCCAAACCCGAAGTAAAGATATTAATGTGTTGGAGATTTGTTAAGCACCCAAAGGAATCTGGAAACATTTTCAAACTAGAGTGAGAGAGATTGAGGTATTTCAAGGAGAGCATATCATAGAATTCTTTAGGTAACAATTTGAGACCTCTAGAGGTCACCATAGTTTTTTTGATGTGCTTCAGCTACCCAATGGACTTTTGAACCCTCAAAATAGGTAAATAAGGAGAATGAATAATCAACTCCCGCAACTTTGGAGGTGTTTGCAAGGCAATAGTCAATTATAAGATATTTCCATCTATATATCCTTGAAATTTTGTCTAGGCCTTGTATAGACCATGTAATACTATATCAATAGCAACAATAATCTCCCATAAAATAGAGAAATAAATAATAACAATAATTTTCCATATAATTAAATAATAACCTTTAAAAAATACAAAGAAACCAACGTTAAATTTTACATGATATTTTGTTGGCCATATTGCATTCAATTTGTATGCGCCCAAAAAATAAGAGATCTCATAGGTGCATTCAAAGTGAACGTTTTATCTAAATTTGATTAAATATGTGACAAATTATAGCTTTATCGTACTACCCTTATCAATTTGGACTTATTGAATAATATTGGACCAAAACCAATCTATTTTTGTGGCTCTATTATTCTTCTCGGTGCTTATAGATTAATCCTAGGCAACACTTATAAATTTATTTATTTTTAGTACCTAATTCAACATTATCATAACTCATCAGTTTTTAAACATAGCTAATACTTTTTATGCATATATTTACATTTTTTTATGAATCTTAAACCTTACTTTCAGATAATGCCTAATTTTTTCAAGTATTAGGACCGATCAAGTTTGTAAATTATCGGCCCCACAGAATTCCTACCTCCAACGCCAGATAGAATTCCTCCAGTTAGCATTGAACTCATCCAAAGTTTGACTCCTCTAACGTTGATATCTTCTAGCGTCGAGCTTCTCCAGCCAAGGAGACCTGAAAAACCCAAAACAAATAAATCAATTTGCAAATAAAACTATACATCAACTTGACCTGCTAAACATTAACCTGACCTGAGTTGTTCACACTGCGCAAACAACATTCAGCGGAAAAGCCATAGCAAACCTTTCACAGTGCGCAAAAAACATTCAACAAAAAATACATAGTGAAACTTTGCAATGGGCTCATGGTCCATATATATATAAACATTTTTTCAACCGAACTAAATGTTTGGCCAAAAAATTTGGAAAATTTGTAAATCTAATTGTTGATCCATTTATCCGAGATTTCACCCTAGAAAACTTTGAATGTATGGTGAATACCAATCCCTTAATCTTTCAAAATGATTTTAACCCTCATAACTCCAATCCTAGAAGCATGACCTCTTGAAGGGATGATGTCCTCCTCTATCATCTTATTCTGATAACCCCTTGCCCCTTGATATACTTCATCAGTCTCTTTCAAATTCTTCTAATTCTCAGTTTTTATTCTAAGTAATGCTCAGATGCAAGGTAGTCATATTTCTTAGGTAGAGGAGCAAAAAGGTGAATATTCTTTCACTATTTCTTCTTTTTTACAGAGTCCTCTATGTGAAGATGGTGTTTCTCCACTCTTGAATAATTTAAACTCTACCAATCTCGGCAATAAATCAAATGAAATCAATTTTATTAATCAATATAAAGTCTTGGGAAACCATCATACTAATGATCGAGACTCCATTGATGATGAATGCCCAAGTGTAACAAATAGTCTTTCAGTTTTTCAAGAAGATTTTGATCTTGAATCTGATTCATTCAAAGAATATTTTCTTATGGAAACTTCCTATTAAACTCATTATCCCTTGTGCCCTATTCTTTGTAATTCATTATCTTTTGATGAAGATGCTCCATGCTCTTCAATTTCATCATCTAATGAGTAGGATTTTGGATTGACACAAGGTACTAAGGTCATTCATGGTGAAGTAGGAAGCAATCAAATCATTGACCATTCATTCCATTCCTTATTATTTCTAGTTTTGCATGAGGACAATTCTTCAAATCAAGTTGCTCGCAAGATTTCTCCATCTATAGATTTGCAATTAGAAGACTCTTATGACTTGAGTGACATATTTGCTAAAGTTGGAAAAACTGATCAAAACAGTAATATATATTGTTTTCATCCGGATAGTAGTGATCTTGTTCAAATTACTGGTAATAAACATCCACACACCATGCATGATCTAATTAAACCTTTAGAATACAATTATACACTCCTTCAAAGTTCTGGGACATATCAGGAATTCAAGGCACTTCAACTTCTATTGATAGTTATGTCAGGTTCTCACAACATTGAAAAGACCCCCAAACTAAGTAATATTTGGAATCTCACAAAATTAGTTTCTTTGCATGGTTTCACTTGATGCAAACTCTTTCTTGAAAGATTTTTGGTGTTTCGGAAATAACTTTTATAACTTTTAAGATTTGGTTTTTTATCAAATTAACGAGCCTATTTCAGTTAATTTACCTTCATGAAAATCTCGTGTATCAAAATTTGGTTTTGAGTGTATACCTTTCATGGATACATAGAGCTATGAATCTGAACATTTTAAAGATTATCATCGACCAAAATATTCTTCCCTATCAGATACTTTTGAAAATAATCAACTCCTAGTCCTTCTTATGAATGTCATAATGCTAACCATTTTTATTATGGTACCAGATTTCCTCCTGAGTGTTTCTTATTTCTTGAGTTATATGGTGAATCAAATTCCTCTTTTTCACCCATTCTATCCTTATTAATTTCATGTATTTGTTATACTTCCATTCATTTTCAATTCTTTCGATGATTGTGATGTTGGTTCAGTTTGTAACCAGGTACAAGGAAATGGTGTGTTACATTCATTGTGTGACGAAGATGATTATATTGTTAAAATCATTTGTAAAGTTTTTCAAAATGATTTATCTTTATTGTCCACTAACCAAGAGTTTTATGCCTTAATTTGTCCATCTGATCATAATTTTGATACTAATAATTGTCATTCCATTGACCTTTTCCCACTAGTGTTTCTGATGATAGTTATTTCACATTGGTTCATCTTTATGGTCTGTCATCTTACTATTCAGGTACTTGTCAGGGAACTAAGGCACTTCAGCCTTCACTAATGATTATATCAGGTCCTCACTATCTCGACAAGACTTCTGAATATGAGCAGATTCATTTTCCCTTACAAGATTCTCATCTTGATTCCATACCATTAATTGGAAATTCATTTTCTCAAGGATTTTGGGGTTTTCAAGAGGATGGTTCTGAATTTTATGATCCAATTTATGATTGGTTAGAAGCACCTTAATTAGAAAACCCTTGTGCTAATAACAAGCTTTTATCTTTCTTGATGTTTGCAAAGCAAGACAACACAGATGTAGGTACACTCATAAGAAATTTTCAAGGTTTGTTTAATTGCAGTTTTAACCAAAAAGGTAAGGTGGTAGGTTGGTTAAGGTTAGTTGTTATGGCACAACCTTCTACATCTAGAAAATACCTTATGTTTCTTGGGAAAGCTATTGAAGTTCTTATCTTTTC
Source organism: Pinus taeda (assembly GCA_000404065.3). Lineage (NCBI taxonomy): Eukaryota > Viridiplantae > Streptophyta > Pinopsida > Pinales > Pinaceae > Pinus > Pinus taeda. The sequence goes on along the minus strand of APFE031311685.1, from coordinate 65,726 downwards.
TTTTCCACATTGTTATATATTATTTTTAATATATTATATCTTTATGATTGCAAGTCTAGAATAATTACAGTGGTTACATTGGAAATTTCATTACACTTATCCCCAACCTTCTAGTTGGTTCAGTTAGGAGTAGGTCTGGTTGCATTCTCATTTCCTTGTACACTCATCCTGCATTTTCTCTCTCTAGTCTTTAGCTCATTTTCTTATTATTGTATCGCATGTTGCTTTTATATTAGCTATCCATTTTCTTTGTTCTTTTGGTCTTACTTCTTTGTTTAGTCCTGTCTTTTCTTCTCATGTTTTTCTTAATAATACTTTGCATGAAATATGCTCCTTTGGGCTCAAAAAGCATTGTGGAAAACTTGAAAAGGGAAATTGTGATGACGAACAATGCTTGGCTAATGTTACATCTTCTCTATTTGGGTTTATATATATTTAAATTAAATGATGTCTAAATGGAAAATACAATCCATTTGAATGGAAATCCATAAACAGAACCATGACACCTATATCTATTCTAGGATCTTCATTTCTTAACTTGGTATTGTCATTAAATGGTTGTTTCAAACTAATCCAATAAAGTAGAGAAAGGAAAGAGTAAAATCGATAACGAGAAAATCAATATCAAAGGTATATATAATTGTCTTTGAAGGAACAACATCTCCTACTCTCAATAAGTCGGGATCCCTCTTCTCCCTGGTAAATAAATAAGTGCCTAATCACATTAAATTAAATAAACAAATAAAGGGTGAAAGCATAGAAAGGCTTCATGCACAGGGAGGTGAAGCAAGTAACTTCATCAAGGTACTCAAAAGGCTCGCTGGTAGAAAATAAATGCTTGTCTTCCTATTGTGACTCTATCGGGGTACTTTTCAGGCCTATTGGAAGTAGATAACACCAAAGATGAAAAATAATACTTTGATTATCTTAAAATCGCAAGTACATATTACCCTTCACCCATATCAAAACAATTGTGATCTGGCAAGCTTTGTAAATGTGTTAGAGAAAAGAAATAAAGGATACTATATCTATAGTCGGGTTACATGGAGAAACCAAGGTAATCCTCACAATGAATCAATACTTCTTGATAGGCTCAGACCTTGCTCTTAAGGATAAAACCTGGGCAGAGAAGTTGTAATTCTACCAATGTGTGTCAAAAAGTGTTTTCACTATGAACAACACCCTCCAAATTTTTTCCTACACTTGAATTTTGGAGCCTAATAAGGATCTTACAATATGTCGTTCCATAGTCACTTCATGGTCAATTGATGTTTGTTAAGTGTTCCAGTCTTCTTCTCAGTTTATAAGTGTCAAAATCACTTGCTCTCACATGCTTGGTCCTTGATAAATACATGAGTGCATCTTTCTTATGCAAGCCAAGACTATCAATAGTCAGTGTGCACTTTCCATTGATATTCTCCCTCACTTTGGTTGTAATTTTACTTCGATTCTGGTGAGTTTTCCCAACTTTTCTTTTGTGAACCTTTGTTTCCACAAGTTTCGCTTTCAAATTCTAGATTTTCATTTTTAATTTATTTCACTTTATCAAGTGGAATTTTCATGTTATCTTCACTCTAGCAAGTGTCACTTTCAATTTCTTTAGCGTTTGCAAGTGTCATTTTTGTGTTTTCTTACGGTCACATGTGTCATTTCTAACTATTTTCACTCATGTGTGTGTCACACCTGTGTACATCACTAGAGGTAGTTCTAGCACATTATTTTTTATTATATGGCCTCATATGCACTGACACATTCCTATAGCTTAACGAACCTTCTGGTCGCAGTGGACCCTGGTGCCACAACTTGTATTCTGTGTCGCAATGTGGCATTTCAACTATTGCACTCATAAATAAGTGTTGCTTTGTTGTTTTTCAAGGTGTGATTGATGTTTATGATTCTTGTGCATTCCCTTGGCTTGAACTAGCGAAATTCATGTGTGTCATGTTTGAATATTGTTCAAATACTTTTATCTTTCTTACTCTACTGATCCCACACTTAGCCATTTGGGAGATCTTCTTGGTCCTACTACCCAAGGCAAGTTATGAAAACTTCATTCCTTTCCTAGGTGATGAGCACTGACTATTGATGAGCCTTATTTATGAGATCCCTCCCTCCTAGACTTTTGCACTAAGCCTTTCTTAAGGTCATCTCCTATGGCTACACATTCAGTACCTTCAAGGCAAAGTGACCTAGATTTATCTTGCTTGCCTTAATCAAATGCACAATTTCCTCTTCTAGAGAGACTTCCTAAGGGCATGGCACACTTTTAGTCAAAATTCAATCCAATGTTGAATAAAATTACACTATCCTAGGGTGCATATCACACTTATAGTGAATAGTCAATAACTTGTTAAAGGAAACTGCGCTAGAATAGGGCGTGAGGTGAACTTTTAGTGAACAGTCATCCACTTTTGAAGAAAATTACACCTTCCCTTGAGCCTTCCTATATCCCCAGTGCATGGTGAAATTTTAGTGGATAGTGTTACCCTCTTTATATCATTATTGAGTAAAATTATGTCCTCCTTTAATCTTTCCTTTCAGTTATAGTGCATGGCACATTTGTAGTCAACAAACTCTCAACTCTTGTCTACTAAAGTTCCCCTCTGCGTTGAATTTTCTCCTATATTTCCTCCTTGGCACATGGTGCATTCCTAGAGCATAGTGAGGCCTCCTCTTAGTAACTATCAATTCAAATTGTGTTCTCATTGTATCCTACTCCCTTAATCCTAGCATATGGTGCAGTTTTAGTATGTAATCTCATCACACTATCCCTTGCACTTGCCCACTGCGCTAGACCTTGAAGAGCCCCTCCTCATATTGTATGGTGGAGTTTTGGTGAACAGTGGTGCTTTCCTTAGCCATTGTTGAGCTCAACTACATCATTCCCAGCAAGCCTTCCTCTTTCAATCCTCACAAAGCCTACCACAAGAAGCTTCTTCCATGAGAATAGTAGGGACGGAATAGATGATTCCAATACTGGTTTTACTTTTTTATGAATGATATTCATTGGAAGGTGTACCTCCTCAACAAAGAAAGGTGATGCTCAAGAAGATACCAAGGAGAAGATACAAAGAAGAACTTGTAGAGAAGGAGCACAAAATAGAACCATCATGAAGAAATGAAGAGATCTTGGACCATGACAGAATGAAGACATTCCATGATAACTTAACAGGTACCCATATTGATCCAAGAAACTTTCGAGGGTGAAGATGAAGAAGATGAAGAACTAATGTGTCAATGAGTCATGCCACATTATGTGGAATTTAATTATTATATTCTCACAAAATGAAAAAATGTAAAAGAGGTGGAAGTCCAAGAGTCATATGTGGAATATAAAATGTCACATGTGGACAAAAGAGTCTTATAGAAGTTCAAAGGTCATTTAGGAGTCCAAGAGTCATGAGGGTAACTCAAGAGCCATGGGAATGTGACAGTTTATTCCTCTTGTTATAAAATAAAGCTCATAACTCAAGCAAAATTATTTTGGAGGCTTGGACCTTGGAGAGCTAGCCTTGGCTTCTTTCACTTGGCATAGGAGAGAAAAACATTCCTTAGGGAAGCAAGAAGTGACTTAATGTTCCACGATTGGAACTAGTGCCTCACCATTGTAACTGTGTACTTGGATATTTCACCTAATAATTGAAGCTCATTGAGCCAACACACTTTCATGCATGTATCACAAATGCTTTAAGACTATTATTTGGATGTTTGGGGTATATTTTGGCATCCTTACGTACTAAAGAAATTCAACTATTTTGATGGCTTTGGTGCTTATCCCATTGAATGTGTGTTGCATTTGAATTCATGAATCATTGTTATCTTTTAACTAATTGGTAGGTAAATCAACGAAAATTTTCTTGTTTTCATGTGCCTCTCTTAGGATAGTATTATTACTCTCCTTCTAGAGACTTACTCTTGTCTCGCACTCGTGAAGGTCTCTTTTTTACACATTGCAATCAATGTTCCACAATGTGAACTTACTTGTTGATTTCAAAGGCTATGTGTTAATTTCTTATGTTATCCATTGAATCTAAGGAAAACCTTAAGTTATGGTGGTTGGGTTGATACTTCAGATGGGGCTCCTACTCCAAACAGTGTGAGGTCTAATTGGGACTTCACATTCAAGAGATCCCCTGTATGTTAGCGGTATCTAGAACCATCAACAAAACTCAAGTTATATGTAACTTTTTCTAATTAATGAATGGATCATTTTACCTGGAAAAAATGCATATATGTGGTCAATTGGGGTTATCTCAGGTGGTGGTACAAAACGGATGCTATATTCCCCACCCAAGTTCAAATTCTGGCTTGTGGCTTGATGAGCTATAATGCTTTGATAATTATTTTTGTAATGGCTTCATGCCTAGGAATATTTTTGTATTTCCTCTGAATCTCATTAGCTCTTAATTGTGTACACCTATGGGCTAGTTTGGTACTAACAAACTCAATCTATCCCTCAAGATAAAAGGGAAGCTAATTTGTTTCTTTGAGAAAAAACAAATATTACATATATATGTGTGTGTGTGTGTGTGTGTGTGTGTGTGTGTGTGTGTGTGTGTGTGTGTTTGTGTGTATGTGTGTGTATGTGTATGTGTATGTGTATGTGTATGTGTATGTGTATGTGTATGTGTATGTGTATGTGTATGTGTGTGTGTATGTGTATATGTATATGTATATGTATATTTATATGTATATGTATATATTTATTCTCCAATGTGAGCATTGAAAATTGAGCCAATGGCTAAATATTGCTTCTACAAAAATATTTCATCAAATAAGTTTGATTGGAGATTCAATGATCATTATGAAAAGTTTTATCAAATTAAAAAGTCAAATGGAGACAAATCTTCCCCCTATTGTCCAACAAATAAGGATGTTTCTAAATAACTTTGTTTCCTATGATATACATCGTGTTAAAAGGGAAAATAACAAGTTAGCTGATGAACAGGAAAACATAGGTATCAATCTAGCACAAGGAATAATGTTTTTGGATCAATATGAGTCACCCTTATGTTATTTTCCATGAAAGTGGAAACCAAAGTCTAAATCCTCTTAAGGAGTCGAATGATCTGGAATTAATTTTTATCAGACCACTAATAAACTTTATTAAAATCAAATCACAGAAGGATTATATTGGGTGGTGGAATAATTCTCAGGGACGTCACAAGCATAACTCCAAATGGAAGAGGAAAAGTATCAAGGTCATGACAAGGGACAAGTGGAGGAGATTTGAATTGGAACTTAATAATTGTCTCACAGGTACGAGATCCAGTACTCTAATCAAGTAGTGGAAATTAATCTCAAGCAAATTTGAGAGTGGAATGATGGCATCAGGAATGGAGCTTCGAGCCAGTTCTATACAAAGACGAGATGTATGCATTCAATGTGAAAGGATGTCCATAGCAGACGGAAAGGATCAGAGTGGGAATAATAGGAGTCCTTTGCAGCATTTAGGCATGAAGTAGATATGAATTCAGGGGTAGACATCTTTCAAAACGGCCTCATCCAAAACAAATGGAAATAGTGCCATATCGAAGAAGTAGTTGAATATACTCAAGGAGGAATTTTGGTTTTGATAGCACAGGCAAGGGAAAATATTATCCAAGAAGCTCTCTCTCATTTCTCAATGATGTCCAGTCAACTCACTAGGATTTGAGAGGATGTCGATCATCTTCAAAATTTTGTGGACCATTTGTCCACAAAACTAACTAACTTGAACCTTAAAATGGATAACATGAAAGTTACGGTGGAATCTACAATGGTAGGAGTTCTGAAGGAAGTATTTAGGATCAAAGATATATATCTATCTGGAGCTCATCCTACCATGGAAGTGGATAAGAATCAATGTGAGGAAAAGGTGACCCCATCCCTGGAAGTCAGTGAACAAGTGGCACTGGAAGAAAAACCTCAGGAGGAGTTGATAGGGAGTGGGTAGTAGTTTCTTATATAACTATTAGTAAATGTTATTTTTTTTTTTCAAATTTGTTGTGTATTTTGGCAAAGTTATAGACTAAGTATAGTAAGAAGGATAGTAATGAATAGCTAGAGTAGCTATAGGACATATTATGAACAATTTGGAACAAAATTGGAAAGGAGCAATCAATGAATGTAAAGGATCTGCCTAATTCCAATTTTGATAAATATAAAGCTACCCCTTATTTAAAAAAAATGGGTCAAGTTGTCCTAGACTAAGATATTAAAAGAGTTATAGTTTCATTCTTAAAAAATATCTTAATAAAATGATTGTTTGGCTTAGGTGTTGATTTTTAAGGTTTTTTCTACTCATGATATTTAGTTTATAATGCTATGGTTGAAAAATGTTGAAATTTTAAGGTTTTTGTACTCATGATATTTGGTTTTAATTCCATGGTTAAGAAAAGTCAAAATTTTAAGATTTTTCATAGTCATGCTCTTTGATCTTTAATTTCATGGCTGAAAATTGTTGGAATTTTAAGGTTTTCCATGATAAGGATTTTTGTTTTTAATTCCATGGCTGAAATTTGTTAGAATTTTAACCCTAAAGAAAAACGAGTTCATGTAGCATTACCACTTGTCAATTTCGAGATGTTTTTCACCTTTTTTGCATAAAAATAGCGGTTTTTTTGGACTAGATTTTTTCTTTTGAGGTTATAGTTTCGTTAACTTGGTCAATAGTGTTGGTTTTTGGCCTCTTCCCAAGAGCGAACTTGTATAGTGTGCCACATCCAATTTTTCAGACATGATTCTAAAATGTTTACTTGAGGTGCCTCAATATGTCTCCTCAAATACCTAAAAGTTTCATAGTTTGAAACTTCTCAAGGAGAAAGTTATAGAAAAAATTCCAAGATCACATGTTTGAAACTAATTTCAAGATTATTCACAAATCCTAACTTCCATGGGGTATATCTCCAAAACTGTAGTTAATTAGAATATGAAAAATTTACCTGACGTACTTCAAAATGTCTCCTCAATTGTCTCAAAGTTTCATGGTTTGAAGCTTCTCAGTATAGAAAAAATCCAAGATAACTCATCTGAAACTAATTTCAAGACCAGTCACAAACACTAAATTCCATAAGGTATATCTATGAAAGTATAACGAACCAAAATCTGAAATTTTGACCATATGTACTTTGATATCTCTCCATCATATCAAAACTTCATAGTCTTAAACTTCCCACTAAAAATTCTATCGAAAATCCCATGATGGCTTGTTTGAAGCAGAAAAACCATAGGATTGTATGCTCAAATACCAATTGTTATGAACATTGCACATTAAAAATGATAAGAACTCAATGAATACAATCCACTTCGAGGGTGGAACCTCCTTTTACAATGAATAAAATACAAGACAAAATATGATGACTTGCTTAGTAATAGGTAGGGTCATCGAAATGAAAGAGTTACTAACATATATTGTGTCTATTCCAAATCAATTGGATTGAAAAATTCTATTGCACTTCCTTCTACACTTTTATCATGTATATAGGCAAATGTTTCTTCCCATTTGCACAAACAGGTTACGATTACCTAGTTCAAGGTGAAATTGATCCATGTTGACTATGATGTCTTGCAGATAATATTGAATCCTAGATCCCCCTCATATAAATTAGAGAAGAATGGTGAGAGTCAGTTACCTTTGGTTCACCTAAGACTAGGTGACCTTATCGATATATATATAGGAGAAAAAAGGTACAATTATATTGAAATTATATAATGAAAGATTATGGCTTACCTAACAAATATAACAATATACTCATGTAATAACTCAATATATAGGACTTAGCCCCAAGGGTAGCTCAATTGGTTGAGTTCATGTCATTAAAATCACCTTGACAATCAAAGGTCATGAGGTCAATTCTCCTCGAAGCTCTCAGGGTTAAGTTATGCTAATGAGTTGGTGGGAAGTGCTCCCTTAGGGTGGATCTGCCCAAATAGTTTCTATGGAAATAACGGCCACTGAGCTCTAGTGTACGTGAACCATACATAAAAAAAAAATTAAAAAAAAAAAACAAAAACAAAACAAAACAAAACCTCAATATCTAAGACTTAATAACAAGTCTTATTCTGAGTATGTTGGTAGTTTTTTGTTGTTATTGAGGTCAATTTTATTCATTGATGTCAAGCTCGGTGGTAGCTTGTTGTGTATTCATGATGCTAGTAATTTCATTATTGCTTAAGGTGTCAAGTATCATTGATTTTTGTGTGGTTGTGGATTCTTTGGGTTGAAGTCATGAATGTAGACCCATTGTATTTTTCCTATAGTTTCCTTGATAAAAACAACACATGTAGTGTTTATTTAGACAACCCTCTCAAAGACATTTCTAATGGTATATGGCATGTATCCTCACCTCCCAAGAATGAATAGAAAACTTATTTTGTAGTGTTGGAGTCAAAACAAGGTTTTGGGTAGTAGTGGTTCCAATGCAGGCCCCATCTCATCGAATCGACACCAAAATAAAATGGAAGGACCATGCTCAGAAGGAATATGTCAGCAGGTAATGACTTGGCAAGACATTGATCACAATGCTTGATCACCAAGAGGGGCAGTAGTCAACACGTAGGTGTTTATCAAACCAACTAGAGAAGAAGCAAAGCTCAAGAGGAAAGGAAAACACATTCAATGAAAAACAGGTAGTGGCCAGCAAGATAAGCCCAAGGTCCTAACTCCTAGTCACAAGGAGCTTGGCATAGGCACCTATGTGATTTTCAAACTACCCCATCCAAATAAGGTACACAAAATAGAACGGGTAGCAAGTGGTGTTCAGCACACATGGAATCTAGGTAGAAGTGACGTAACACAAGTTATGATGTGGCAGCATGTGATAGTGACACATGGCAAGTGGATTCGACATTTTTGATAGGCCAAGTAGATGTTTGGTGGGTGACATATGGAAGGTACATATCAATAGAAGACGTGTGGTAGGCTACGATTGGTCATATAGAATTATGTGTATGACACATGGAAGGTGACATGGATGACACATGGAAGGTAATGTGGGTGACACATGGTAGGTGATGTGGATAACGAGTGGCATGTGGTGATTTGTACACGTGGAAATTAGGTGGTAGGAGACAATGTGGCAATGATGTGGTAGAGCCTAGGGATTTGTGCCAAGAGGATGTTTGGAAAGGCTTTGAAGTGTTAATATATTTTGTCATTTTACATATTTTTTTATGTGGAGGCCATCGTTCACAACCCACCACCCATTGTCACAAGAACAATACATTGTGAACGCCATCCAGCAACAGAGTCGCGAGTGGTAGGTGTTGAAAATAGCAACAAGAAATGTTAAAAATAACATCAAGAAAATTCCTAATTCAATTTGTCCTTGAATTAAATTGGGAATAAAATTGTAACTCAACATCTCATGACAACTTGTAGTAGTTAAATAAGTTAATTTGAGTTAGTTAGCTCAGTTAATTTGAGTTGAGGGTCTAACTAGAGTCATGTAGAGTGTCTCCTACAATTAGGAGCACTAGTTGAGTTTATTTTGAGTTGTAATTATTTAATTCAGTCTAACTAAGTTAAAGTCAGTTAAACTAGTTCCAACTGATGGAGAAATTAGAGGGAGGTCCAGTAGTGGGGTATAACCTGCAATAGTGGGGGGTAACCTATAGTAGTGGGGTGTAACTTACTATAGTGGGGTGTGACTTACTACAGTGCGGTGTAACTTATTGTAGTGGGGTGTAACCTGCAGTAGTGGTGTGTAACCTACAATTATCATTAAACTGAAGATTCGCTCATAATTAACTCATGCATGCCATATCAGAGAAAGACCCAATTGAGGTTGGAGTTCAGGGATAGTGTATTATCAGTTGTAAAATCATCTGAATTAAATCGATGGTGCATGCAGTCAAAAGAAGGCCTATTAGGATTGTGCAATTCATAATTGAGGAATTTCCACATTAAATAGAGCCTAATTCCCAATGGAACAGCACAAGGAAGTAGGGTCTTGGTAGGAAGAAAATTTGGCTAAGTATTGGCTTGAGCTAGTTTGTGAATTAGTGAGTGATATTTTACTTGTGCAGAGATTGTTCGGGTTGAACAAGAATTGTATTTTATTCTCAGATCTTCTGGTTAATGCAATATATAGATAGCAGGGGTTTTTAGTTGAGGCTTTCCCCATAAAATTATTGTGTTACGTGTGATTGAAATTCTTCCTTTTCTGCTTCATGATTTCATCCATCAAATTTTTTTTCTACTGATGAGTAGAGTAGATTCAAGTCAATTATTTTAGCATATCATAATCTGCATTTTGAATATACAAGAAAGTTCTACATGGTATCAAAGCGAGAATTTTTTAGGCACCGAGTTTGCAAAATAGATCTGAAAATTTTTGTGCAAAATTTTCAAAAACAAATAGCAGATCTAGATTACTTGTGAAAAAATATTCAAAAATATTTTTCATAATATTTTGTGATATCAAGATTGTTGGGAACGGGTTCCCTGGGGTCAATTCTAGGGTTAAAAGCCCAGGTTTTGGTGTAGAAAGCCCGAATTTTGTATAAATGAATGTAAAGTCTCCGCATTTTGTGGTTACAGAGCATGAAGATATCAAGAGTCAAAAAGGGTTTTTGCCCTTAGTTTAGATAGGTTGTGTCAGCTTGATGAGATCCGCCCTTAGTCCGCAGACCATGGGATTGTATAGAAAGAAGTGTTATAAGAGTTTTTAGAAGGAGAGTGATAGTTGGAGTCATTAATGAGTCTGTGAAGAGCTAAGAGCGAGAGTCTTAGCATAGGAAAGAGGCTTTGCAGATGAGTGTGCAGAGGCCTAGGGTAGAAGTCCGCAACTGTGTGCACAGGGCAGTTAGAGTCTGTACTGGAAATCTAATTCATCAATAAAGAGAAGTAATCTAAAATTACTGTGTATTTTACTTCTGTCAATTGCATTCGATTATGTTATGTTCAGCACTGGGTTTATGTTTTAAGGCTAATTTAAGGCGCGAATCTATATTTTTTCCTCTCTTATATGAATGCAAGTAGAGATATATGTTTACGTAAAGATAATCCTAATTACATGGTAGAGTTGGCGAACACTTAAGATAATTCAGGAAACTATACAGCAAAGTAGTTATGGAGGCGCGTAAGTGTGAGAATCGCTTATTAAGGATGATCAGAGACCTTTGTGGAGGTTCTGAAAGACTAATAAAGAAGTACATCGATAAACCCTAAGGGCTTATCGATATGCGTGAAAGTAGAGTTGAAGTGTAAATCTAACATCACAACCATATCAGGGTGCAAAAACTTGGTTCCTGCAACCCCCCAATTGCTTCGGGTGAGACTTCAGTCTGTGCTCCGCGCGCTGATGCCGAAAGCGCCAGTAGTGTATGGATTTGCTTGGCTGACTAATGTTGAACCTAGGTTAGGGCCCATCAAGCCAAAAAATAGTTCCATTTTTGGGACCAGGATCTGCATAATGAGATGTGTGATGTCATATCATTGGAATCCAACCAAGAAGGAGATTGAGGACTGGTTGGATAGAAAGATCCATGAATTCGCAGCGCAAGAAAATAGAAATCCACAATTAACAAAGAATAGTGGTTGGATATATATATTTACACAGATATACACAAAATCTTCTTTTGTTCCTACCCGGTTGAATTATATGAGTGGATCACGAAGTTGGCAGACGTCCAAGGGAGGTGGAGGCTTAACAGTCCAATTGTCTGGACCCCGGAGTTAGTGTGGAAATTGGAAGCTTTTGAAGATAAGATCATGCATGTTGTCAATCATTGGCTTGACTGTATCATAGGATGGTTTGTAACAGAGTTCACGGTCAATACTTCGGTTAGTTATAGTGAAGCAGAGTGCTACTTATTCAAGGGGCCGCGAGGTAAGTATTTGAAATCATTACATACTTGGATTAAGATGCTCTTGTGTGAAAAGTATGTCATGCAGTTACCTTAATGTTTGGGGCTATGCGAAGTGGAAGGACTTTCAGGGACAGAGGAAGAAAAGGTCCTGAATATAGCTCATTGATTGAGCCTCCTTTGAGTGACGACGAAGGAGCAGCGCAGGCTTCTCTGCTGAGCGCTATTTAGTTGATAAGACAAGGGTTCCCGCAAATACCTACATCACCTCCACCACTTACCCCCTCACCCACACCACCACCACCTCCACAACCATTCAACATGGTGAACTCTATAAAGCTACCTGTGTTCAAGAGCATAGGATATGAAGATCTAGACAAGTTTTGGTTCATTGCGAAGGCTATATGGGAAGCTCAGGGTATCACGGATGATCAAATGAAGAAAGAAATGTTGGTTAGGGCTTTGCAGGACCGTGCACTAACCTGGTACATTAAGTATAGTACTAATAACCCAACATCCACGTTGGCAAATATTCATACTGCGCTAAATAGGGAATTGAGTAGACCTAAGTCTCAAGCGCAATCCATTATGGGATTCAAGGATATCATGATGAAGCCTAGAGAGATGCCCTGGGATTTGGATCAAAGATTGAAGTGTATGATCTATGAAGCCAACATGAATCTGACTGATGGGAAGCACCGTGAATGGTTTGCGGACTCACTCCTACCTCACCTAAGGATTGTGCTATCACAATAGAAGATCGGACCTAGGCGAAAGCTCTGGAAATCGTGATGAGATTGCATGAGACACCAGTGCAAGATGCTAATTTTGGAGTTCAGCAGATTCACGTGCAATTCCAAAACCTTTTCCTTGAAATGCAAAGCCTAAAGAAAGATAGAATAGCTCGACCAAAGACACACAAAGAATTTTGGTGCCTGAAATGCAAAGGTCAATGGCATGACAAGGATCATTGTCTAGTCTTTGCGAATTATGTTGCAACAGAGGGACCAATGCCTCTAAGTCTGGAGGCTGCAACAGGGCCAAGTATAGTTCCTGTGCTATGGTGTGTTATCTGTGAGGTAGTTGGGAAACATGCAACCAATAATTTCCATTTGCTACAGAAATTCGTGCAGACACCACAACATCTCTTCTATAATTTTTGCCAATCAATGGGTCATGATGAGCGTAATTGTCATAGTTATGAATTAATGATGGATAGGACACCTGCATACAGGGTGCAGGAAGAAATGTAGCCTCCATACCAAGGCATTGGAGGAGCGCAAGGTGAGTATCAAGGGCGCAACCGAGGCTGAAGTGGAGGATGACCTTGTAAAGGTCGAGGACAGCTTATTTTTTACAATTATGGAGGACTAGGACACTACGTGAGATACTACCCGAATCCAACACGTCTTTCATGCCTCTATTGTACTTAGTTTGACCATGCGATGAAGGATTTCCTTATATTGTTGGCTAATATTCGTGAAAAGGGGGAGCAGCCTTTGCAGCCGACTCAAAACCTACAAATGATGAGGGTTGAGCCTGGCAAGGAAGACCCTAAGGTAAACATTATGCTGCAAAGTGGAACGATTACTGGTGAGGATAAGGGAAGAAGCCTACTGAAGGTGAGTGGGTCCGTAAAGCACCAGAAAAAAAAGACTGGGTTTCATCTGGAACGCGTAAAAGAAACATTTATGGAAGCAAAGAAAATCTCCGTTGAGGCCTCTACCTTAGGGAGTCAGGAGAAATTGGTTCAAGAGATAGACCCATCCATGATTACCACGTTCTTGGAGACTTGCACAAAACTGCTCCATGATAGTAAGGTTGTGAAGGGACTGCAGGAATTGATCAATTGATGTGTTGGCAAGGAAAACTCTACTGACGAACCGTGCATAGTCAGAAAGCTTGGTAAACATAAGGTAAGGACTTGATGTGAGATGAGACTCACCGCACAGATAGGAGAACACGAAATGGACCAATTTATCTTGGACCTAGGGTCTGATGCAAATGTTTTGCCGAAACAAACATGGGATATAATGGGGAGACCTACACTGCAGTGGTCTCCAATTCAGTTAAGGATGGCGAATCATCATAAAATCATCCCAATGGGGAGGTTGCAGGGGGAAATAGTTGACATTGAAGGCGCGAATGCACTAGCATATTTTGAAGTAATAGAGATTGTGGATGATAGAAATCCCTACCTTGTGCTCCTTGGGATCGAGTGGGCCACTAACATGAATGGGGTAATCAACCTAAAGAAGTGAAAGATAATATTTGAGAAGAAATTGCTCTGCATAGTGGTGCCACTGAATCCTGCAGAAGGACCATGCTATATAGAACCAGTCTGCAATTATGAAAGTGATGACGATTTGGACCAAATTTACAAGATAACGGCGCGAGATTGGGATTGGGTGAATCTGATAGTAGACAAACGTATTTCATGGGACTGCGAGAGCTCCTGCACATCAGATTCAGATGAAGAACTAGAGAACTGGCAGAATTGACTGCATGAAGTATCTACGCTACGTTGTAATATGATGAACAAGTCGTTGCGTTGTGTATCATCAGAGGTAAGAAATTTTCCTCACTATGATGGGTTAACTGATGTTGATCACTTTTTCGATGCATTTGAAAGGAAAGTACAGGAGAAGCATCACTTCCAGGAATTATATTGGGCACTACGCGCCACACCCGCAAGATGGTGTGGTACACACAATGACAGTTTTGAGGATTGGCGCAAATATAGAAGGATGATGAGGATATGCTTTGGCCACCCGAAGGTACGACTAACAGAAAATTATGACAGGAGAAATGATCCTCCCGATCATTTGGCCAAATGGACTAAATTATATGAAGTGAAGTCTTAGCTAGAGTAGGTCGATATGTTTTGTCATACCTTGGATGTTATACCAATGAATTGATACTTGGAGATAGAACTTCGTCATAGCACCGAAGAATGGGATTTGTTGCACCAAGAATTTCTGATGACGTTTAGTTTTGAGGATGGATTTGAATCTATCAATGAAGCATTACAGGAGGTTAAGACAACCATCTTTAGGATACCATACGATCCTCTAGACCTGATTCAACCTTATTGGACTACCTAGTTGAGCCACGCGCTGGAGTGTTATAATGTAACAGCAAAAGAAGAAGACGAAGACCCTAGAAATATTAATACCCCAGAGACTGAAGGTCACCATGGAGTTGAAGGACCACAACTATAGAACCCCAACATAACATAGCCACTCAAAACTAGACAGGTCAACATTGGCACAAAGGTAGAGCCGAAGTTTGCAAAGATTGGGGACTACTAGGACGACACACAGTAGATAAGGTCGCCGAAGTACTTCGCGAATATCAGGATCTGTTTCCCACAAATTTTTTAGATCTGAAAGGGATAATAAGGGACCTGGGTGTCATGAAGATCACCCTAAAACCGAAGAAAACCTATGAATCAATACCTTACCGCCTCAATTCAAAGTATAAAGAGAGGTTCTACTTAGAGTTAGACAAGATGCTCGCAGTAGGTATTATTGAACCGGTGGAAGAATCTGATTGGGTAAGCCCAATAGTGGTTCAGGAAAAGAAGCAGAAGGAAGAAGTAAGGATACGTGTAGATCTCAGAAAGTTGAATGATCGGTGCATGCATGATCCCTTCCCAACCCCATGTGAAAAGTCATGGCACGATTGGCACATCAAACTGTGCACCTTTAAGGTAAATGATCTGGTTTTGTTATACGACAACAATTTTGATAAATTTCCAAGGAAAATTAGGATGTATTGGCTGGGGCCCTATGTCATCAAGGAGATTATTGATGGTGGAGAAGTTTAGTTGATAAAATTGAATGGAGAACCATTCCTGGGATGGGTGAATGGTAGCCAATTGAATCCATACACCGACGATCTAGCTAGATGACTACAAGATGGTAGCACATTCTTAGTGCTCCAGGAAGCTGGAAGGAGGTGTAGGAATATAAACTGCACTGCCCGGGTTGGGGAACTGCGCGGAATGAAGTAATGTTACAATGTCAACAGAAACACGCAAGGAGCTACGCTATCCAAGAATGGACCGTGCAGGGCAGCCAGAAAGTGATTGTTATGGTCATTGTTCATGACTTGACAGTGGGAAAATGACCAAATGGAGCTGTGGGGCGGCAGTTAAGTCAGAATTTAAGGGCAAGATCTATGAAAATCTACTGCCAATCCAGCATTTATGAACGAATTTTGGGGGGAACGTTTGGATCTGAATTCAAAAATGCCTATTAATTACAGGTGGCTGCCCAACGAAAAACACTTGGCATTTTGAGAATTGAGGTATTAAGCTCTCAGGTGTGTATGAACCCTGAGATCTTTGAAGCTCTGATAGTGAGTTCAGTGTTTGAGAAACTGCCAATGCATATGCGAGAGTTCTTGTCTAGCATTATGTCATTGCCCGTAGAAACCATGAGTGCAGGAGAAGCAATGGCAACTGAAGGACATACCCCAAAGGTAGTAATGGAACCTAAGGGAACTACCTCGAAGGTTGACAGTGTCGAAGTACCGGCAGAAGTGCCCAAATCACCAAGGACACCCAGGCTGAGGCCTACGTTGACCAAGGAGGGTCCAAAATCAAAGAAGGATAATGTTGGGCGCGAGATCCCCCAAGGGAATTTTTGGGGCTTAAAGCCCGGATTTTAACTAAATCTAATGTAAAGACTCCACGTTTTGTGCGCACGGAGCACGAACTTGTAAATGATTCATAGGGTTGTCCACCCTCATTTTTGTTAGGGTTGTCCGCCCTCATTTTTGTAATCTAATTTCGACTTTAGAGATCTTATAAATAGATTGAGGCTCTAAGTTGTAAATGAAGGAGATAAATTGAGAAAGAAAGGATGAAGAATTGAGTCTTTTCTAAGTGTAGAGTCAAGTCATTAGGTCATAGAGTAGGAGAAGGCTCTGCAGCTGAGTGCGCAAAGGCCTAGTAGTCTGCAACTGAGTGTGCAGACCCCTGCAGCTGAGTGCGCAGGGCAAGTCGAGTCTATAACCGTTGAAGAAGTAATAAGGAGAAGTTTCATATCATTTTTGTGTATCTTTTTCTTGTTTTGTGCATTGAATTTATTGGGTATAAGTTGCAATTTCACTGTTTATATGGTGCGCGAACTTATATGATTGTGTTGATTAAGTGAATAGAAGATAAAGTATCTATTTACGTGAAGTTAACTAACAATTATAAGAAGATAAGTATGATCTATGATGTAACTTGGAGAAATAGCGCAGGTCGCTGCTTTAGCAATGCGAAAGCTCCTTAGCCCCTGGTTAGGGCTGCGCGAAGGTGATTATAACAGATCGCAAAGGCCTCGCAAGTCAGGGTAGTGTGCAAAGTAACCCGCACAAATCCATTCATAATTTTACAAAATCGACCCCTCAGACATCTCCAAGGTGAGAAAACTTGGTTCCAGCATCCCCCCATACTGCTTCGAGTGAGACTTCATTCTGCGCTCCGCGTGCTGATGCCGAAAGGGCTAGTAGTGTAGGGATTTGTTTGGCTAATTAACTTTGAACTTGGGTCAAGCCCCCTGAAGCCAACAAATGGTTCTATTGCCGGGACCGGAATCTGCATAGAGATATCTAATGTCGTATCATTGGAATCCAATTAAGAAGGAAATTGAAGGTTGGTTGGACAGGAGGATTCACGAGTTCACGACACAAGAGAACAGGAATCGGTGACTCACAAAAGAAGAGTGCTTAGACTGCTACCTGTACACAGAGATCCACAAAATATTATTCGCATCTTTCCCTACTAAGTTGTACAAGTGGATCGTGAAGCTAGCAGATAACCAAGGAAGGTAGAAGCTCAACAATCCTATTGTGTGGACCCCAGGGTTGGTGCACAGATTGGAAGCATCAGAGGATAAGATCACACACATTGTTGATCACTGGCTCGATCGGGTTATAGGAGGATTCATTACTAAGTTCGCAGTAGACACTTCATTTAGCTACAGCGAGGCAGAGCAATGCTTTCTCAAAGGACCGCAAGGTAAGTACGTAAAGCCTCTAAATACTTGGATTAAAATGCTATTGTGTGAAAAGAGGGTTATGCAATTACCTTGATGTTCAAAGCTACGTGAAGCGGAAAAACCTACAAAAACTAAGGAAGTAAGGGACCAGAGAATAGCCCTTTGATTTCACCTCTGCGAGGGGATGAGGAAGAGCTCACGAAGGTCTCTCTGTGAAGTTTGATCCATCTGATAAGGAAAATAGTTTTGCGCATACCACCCCCAGCCACACCACCACCAACTTCACCACCTTCACCTTCATCTTCACCCATACCACCTCTACCACCGCCGTGAGTCAATATGGAAAGCATGATAAAGTTTCTTGTGTTCAAGGGAGTAGGAAATGAGGATCTGGACCAATTTTGGTTTGTCATAAAAGCCGTAAGGGAAGCACAGTGAGTTACAGATGACAATATAAAGAAAGCGACATTGGTTAGCACCCTACAGGACAGCGCGTTGACGTGGTATATTAAGCACCAATGATAATCCAAATGTGGGAATCGCATATATCCAAGCAGCGCTAAACAGAGAATATAGTAGGTTGAAATTAGAGGTGCAGTCAATCATTGGATTCAAAGAGATCACAATGCTACCAAGTGATACTCCTTGGGAGTTAGATCTTGAAGTGTACAATTCGCGAAGCTAATATGAATCTGATGGATGGAAAACATAGCAAATGGTTTGTAGCATCATTAATGCCACATTTAAGGAGCGCGCTATCACAGCAGAAGTTAACGACTCAGGCAAAGACCTTAGAGATTGCGATGAGGCTGCATGAGACCCCGATGCAAGATCCTAACTAATCCAAAATGGATCCTAGAACACTCTCTACGTTTTCATGAACTCTTTAAAAATCATGCCAAAGATTCAAAGTCTTATAAATATCAAGCTGTCGGAAGGAATCCTCAGACAGTTGCAATGGCGATCAGCACGGATCAACAAGGGTCATAGATCTAGCGCGCAGAGCGGCGAACCATGGTAACGCGCGCTGACACTAACCAGCAAATGCAGGTACAAATTTAAGTAGCGAAGGTAGTTTCTGATATGAGATTAGTGACGAGTTGCTAATCGCATATCATAGGGCAAACCTCTCAGTGAAGAGAAGCCCCGAGCACCCAGACCTAAAATAATTATAAAACGTGGAAAATATTGTTTCAGTTCCGTCAGAGCGAGATTCCACAAAACCAGCAGAATATCAGAGGGGCCTCGAGCGGTAAGCAGTTTCAACCAAGTTCCGCCCGATGCCACATAGCAATCGCCACGCGTCCCGGTGGGGAGAGAGAAAACCGCTTACATCGGGCGGGTAAACATCATGCTACTTAGTCGCCTGATATGAATGACAACTGTAAGATCTGGGGCCCCCAGATCAACGGTAGAGATGTGTTCTGATGGATGACCAGATTTGACAAGGTTATGAAGCAAGGTCACATAGGATTTGAATTCCGAGATGGACAATGCATTGGCAGAAGGTCATGTTTCACGAGGATTCTTGGAGTTAACGGAAAAAACGGTCGTTTCAAATATGTCTAAGAGAACTGACACTCATCCGTTATGAAATAGGTGGCCACCTCCTTGTGAGGCGTTATACAGTGATTGATTACACAGGACAGATGGATTCAAATGGATAGAGACAGGGGAACCAGAAAGCTAGGAAACAGAAACGAACAGCCAGGAAGAAGGTTGGCTTAAAAGCCACGAATTGATAGAGAGAGAAGCGAGTAAGAGAGCAATAGGAAGTAAGCAAAAAGCAGAGAAAAGAAGCTAAGATGACCTATAGAAGCAAAGTTAGCATCGATCCAGAGTTAGGACAAAGAGAGTCAGAGAGTCTATGTACTCCAGAAAAGGCTTGAGAGTTTCAAGCGCACTCCTCTATAATGTCTGTCATGTATGAGTCTTAGATTGGGCTCATGCTACTATGACCAATAGAGGTCGATATTCAGTAAGGAGAGTCTATGTACTCCAGAGACTTGGGGATCCAAGTATAGCCTTGCTGATTTATATCTGTTGTGTGAGACTCAAATTGAGCTTACTATTGTAAAAACTCTACTTGAAAACATAATAGAGAGACCACCACTGAAGGCTGGACCAGGAGACATAGCCCAAGAGTATTGGGTGAACTCCTTATTAAACTTGTTGTGTTTATATGTGTTGCTTGTTATGTTTTCTTTAACTACTTCATTGCCTGTGTATTTCAAAATCTTATCGATCCATTACATAAAATAGCATAGGCACATCCATGCACTTGAGTCTGTAATACCTTATTAATTGTCTTGGATCAATTACAAATCACTAACTTGGGAGTTCAACAGATCCACATGCAGTTGAAAAACTTATGCCTTGAGATGCAGAGTCTGAAATAGGAGAGGACAGCTCACTCGGAAGTGTGCAAAGAGGTGTAGTGCTTAAAATGCAAGGGCCAGGGTCATGATAAGGACCATTGCCTAGTGTTCACAAATTACCTCGTGGGAGGAGGACTGATGCCATTAAGACTGGAAGCCTACTTTGTGGTGCATGATTTGTCAAATAGGAGGGAAACACGCTACAAACAAATGCCATTTGTTACAGAAGTATACATAAAATTTGCAGCAACTGTTCTGTAACTTTTGTAGGTTAGTGGGACACGATGAGCGCACTTGTAGAAGATATGAGCTAATGATGGATAGAACACCCACCTACAAAGTTCAAGAAGAAATGCGGCCCGTAAACCCGAATGCAGGAGTGGCGCAAACAGGATTTCAGGGGCGCAAACAAGGCCAGATGGAGGAGGACCTGGAAGAGGTCATGGACAGCTGATATGCTACAATTGCGAGGGCTATGACACTATGCCCATGATTGTACGAACCCAATGCATCCATCATGTATGTATTGTACCTTGTCTGATCATGAGACAGAGGATTTTCCTACGTTGATTTCTATGATACGCAACAAGGGAGAGCTACCACCTCCCTCGACTCAAAACCTGTAGAAGATAAGGTCTGAGCTGCGCGAAGAAGATCCAAATGTGAACATTGTGCTCCGAAGTGGAATCGCAACAGGAGATGATAAAGGAAAACTGCCCGAAGATAGTACTTGGGTTCACAAGGCTCTGATGAAAGAAGCAGAATTTGATTTGGAGCACACTAAGGAAACCTTCATGGAAGCTAATAAGAGCTTCGTTGATGCCTCCACTTCAGGAATCAAAGATAGACCGAAGCTAGAAATGGACCCATTTATGCTTACGACATTCCTGGAAACATGCATGAAGCTAATGCGCGATAGTAAGGATGTAAAAGGATTACAGGAACTCATTAACAGATGCATTGTGACCGCGTCAGGAGAGTTGCGCGTAGTCCATAAGATTGGAAAGCATGAGACAAGGACGGGAAGAGAAATGAGGTTGACCACGCAGATTGGAGAATATGAGATGGACCAAATAATTCTGGATTTAGGATCGGATGCGAATGTTCTGCCAAAGCAGACATTGGAGCGCATGGGGATGCCTATGCTGCAATGGTCTCCTATTCAGCTGCAAATGGTGAACCAGCAGAAGATAATACCTATGGGGCGATTGTAGGGAATCACTATGGATATTGAGGGAGCGAGTATGCTAGCAGACTTTGAAGTAATAAATATTGTTGATGACAACAATCCCTACCCCGCCCTCTTATGAATTGATTGGGCCACTGACATGAATGGGGTGATTAATGTGAAGAAGCACAAGATGATTTTTGAGAAGAAGTCTTTGCATGTAGTTATACCCTTAGAACCTGCTAAGGGATCACGCTACATAGAGCCGGTGCACAACTATGAAAGGGACAATGATTTGGACTGCATCTACAAAATAACTACGTGAGAGCAAGATTAGGTAAATCCCACTGCGGATGAACGGATATCATGGGAGCACGAAAGCTCCTATATGTCAAATTTTGATGAGGAGATAAATCGATGGCAGAACTGGTTACACGAGGTAACCACGTTGAATTGTAATATGATGACAAGATCATTGCACTGCGTATCGATGGAAGTAAGGGATTTGCCTACTTATGATGGGTTCAGTGAGCTAGATACTTTCCTAGATAAGTTTGAAAGGGAGGTGTCAGAAAAGCAATGTTTCTAGGCCTTGAATTGGGTACTACATGTTACGCCCACAAGGTGGTGGGGTACGCACAAAGGGAGCTTGAGGACTGGTGCGAATGTAGGAGAATGATGCGCACATGGTTTGGGAAGCCTAAGATGTGACTGACAGACAAGTATGCTGGACAGGATGATCTGCGTGCACACCTGGCCAAGTGGATGAAGGTCTATGGAGAAAATCCACAATTTGAGTGGGTGCATCTGTTCTGTCATACCCTAGATGTTATATCCATGAATTGGTATATGGAGACAAAGCTATGCCATGGGACAAGTGAATGGGATATCCTGCGCGAAGGTTTCATGATAACCTTCAGTTTTGAGGATAGATGGTGGGACAGTGTTGATGAAGCACTACAAGAGGTAAAACCAGCTATCTTTAGGATACCACATGAGCCAATAGAATCGACTCAGCCTGAATGGGCTACTCAGCTGAGCTGCATGCTAGAATGTTATATTGTAATTATTGAAGAAGAAGACAAAGATCTGTGGAAAATTAGCATTCCATAAATAGAAGACCATCGCGAGGTTCAAGGACCACAGATTGAGAACCCTGACACAACCATGCCGATAAAAATGAAGCAAGTGAACATTGGTATGAAGGCCGAACCTAAGGTTGCAACGCTCGATGACTACTGGGACGATGCGATGGTGGATAAGGACGTTGAGTTACTCTGCAAGTACCAGGACTTATTCCCAACCAAGTTTATAGAATTAAAGGGAATCATCGAAGATTTAGGAATGATGAGGATCACATTAAAACCCAATGAAAATCCAGTTAAGCAAAGGCTTTACCGCTTAAACCCAAAATACAAGGAGAAGGTCTGTGTAGAACTAGACAAAATTCTTGCAACAGGAATTATTGAGCTGGTGGAAGAATCTGATTGGGTAAGTCCAATGGTGGTGCAAGAAAAGAAGTAGAAGGACAAGATAAGAATATGCATGGATCTCATAAAATTTAATGATTCTTGTGTGCATGATCCATTCCCAACTCCGTTCATAGATGAGGTGTTGGACAATGTCGATGGGTATGAAGCATATTATTTCACTAACGAATTCTTAGGGTACCACCAGACCAAAATCGCGCCAGAAGATAGGAGCAAGACAACCTTCGTGACTGAGTGGGGTTGCTTTCAATACAATGTCATGTTGTTTAGGTTGAAAAACATGCCGGCCATCTTTTCGCGCATGGTTGTTGCAGCATTCAAGGAATATATTCACAAGTTTTTGGAGGTTTACTTTGATGATTGGGCTGTATTTGGGCTGGTTAAGCACCATGTAGCAAGCTTATGATTGATGTTGGATACCTGCTGAAGATACCAAATCATGCTTAACCTCAAGAAGTGTACATTCCTCATTCCTTTTGGGAACCTATTGGGACATGTGGTTTGCAGACAAGGACTAATGGTAGATCCCGCGAAGATTGCGGTGATTCTAAATTTGGAAGCATCGCGAAGTGTGAAACAGTTGTGCACTACGCTGGGACATATAGGGTACTACAGGAAGTTCATCAAAATCTATGCGTAAATCATTGCGCGAATGGAAAATCTATTGAAAAAAGATGTCACATTCTGTTGGAATGATGAATGTGAGAAATTTTGGATGTATTAAAAGAAAAGATGGTCACTATGTCGATTCTGGTTTTCCAAAATTGGGAGGAAGAGTTTCATGTCCATGTTGATGCATTGAGTATAGCGTTGGGGGCAGTATTAAAACAGGAGGGTGGAGAAGGCTTGGATCACCCTATAGCATTTACAAGTTGTAGATTATCTAAAGCAAAAAAGAATTATTCCATCACTAAAAATGAGGGATTGGCTATGGTGTATAAGCTCTAGAAATATCGGCACTACTTGCTAGGGGGACAATTCAATATGTATACAGATCATTCTGCACTTAAATACTTGGTCAATAATTTTGTGTTGTGGGGGTGCATATACAGATGGCTTTTATTGTTCCAAGAATATGATTATGAAGTTGTTGTGAAACCTAGACGATTGAATGCAAGACTAGATCACCTGTCATGCATTGAGACAGGAGAGGAACCTACTAGTCTAGAGGAAGGATTACCTCATGCATAGCTCTTTGTTGTGTGTGTAGCGGATGGAAATTTTGAAGATATAATCCACTTTCTTACAACTGGAACTATGCCGAGAGAGTACTCTATCTAGCGGAAGAAGGAAATAGTGGTGCGCATGGAAAATTTCTCTGTCGTTGCGAGGCACCAATATAAGATGGGGAATGATAAGATACTGTGAAGGTATGTACCTAAATTTGAATGAAGAAATATCCTCACAGACACTCATGGGGGCGTTGTGGGAGGACATTATGCAGGGAGAGTGATCGCACCGAAGATTCTCCACGGAGGGTTGTGGTGGCCGACCCTTCATCAAGATTCAAAAGCACATTACAAGGCCTGTGATGTATGTTAAAGAACAGGTAAACCATTGCAAAGGGATGAGATGCCTTTGAATCCACAAATGACACCGTAACCCTTTGAAAAGTGGGTGATCTACTTTGTAGGACCTATCAAACCTCAAGGAAAAATGGGCACGAGATATATTATCACTGTGACAGAGTACCTGACTCGTTGGGCAGAAGCACAGTCGGTAAAATATTGCACAGCCACGACGGCTGTGAAGTTTCTGTTTGAACATGTACTGACATGATTTGGATGTCCAAATATCTTAATGAGCAACTGCAGTACAAATTTCTTGAATGAGAGGATCAGCGCGCTGACAGAAGAATTTCAGGTGTATCATCAGAAAAGCACACTGCATCACCCACAAGCTAATGGGACAGTAGAAGCATTTAATAAAGTACTGGAGACTACACTGACCAAAGTATGCAACATGCAGCAAATTGATTGGGACCTATGCATACCTACAGTATTATGGGCTTATAGGATGACATGTAAGAAACTAATGGGGTAGACACCTTTCCCGTTGGTCTATGGAGTGGAAGTTGTAATGTCGATGGAATACATCGTGCCTAGTCTGCGCATAGTAGCACTCATAGGTATGATAGACCGCAAAGCCCTGGAGGAGAGGCTCACGTAGTTGGAGGAACTTGAGGAAGAACGATTTTTGGCTAGCTTTCACCAACAGGTACAAAAGTAGCCCGAAAAGGCCTGGAACGATCGACATATTAAGTTTCGCACCTTCAAGGTGAACAATTTGGGGTTATTGTATGAAAGTAAGTTTGCTAATTTCCCAGGAAAATTCAGAATGCATTGGCTAGGACCATATGTTATTAAAGAGATCACAGACGGAGACGCGGTGTAGTTGGTAAAGTTAAATGGAGAACCTTTCCCAGGAAAAGTGAATGGAAGTCAGTTGAAGCCATTCATGGGCGGCCCGGCTATCTAACTAGCCGACAGAAGCACAGTCTTAGCGCTCTAAGCAACTGAAAGGAGGCACAGGACTATAAACAGGTGTAGGGCAGTAGTTCAACTACAATAGTCTCTAAATACCGTGTCCAAGAGGTACAACAAGCAATTGCTTAGTGTGTTGTCAACCTTTCCAATGTTCTGGGCAGACTTGGGAGGTCTCCACATGAAGATCTCCACACCGATAGAGTGACTCAAGGGTGAGTCACGATGTTTATGTTGGGGGATATTGGGCACAAGATCCCCCAAGGGAAGTTTTGGGGCTTAAAGCCTAGATTTTGGCTAAATCTGATGTAAAGACTCCGCGTTTTGTGGGTGTGGAGCACAAACTTGTAAATGAGTCATAAGGTTTTCCGCCCTCATTTTTGTAATGTAATGTCGGATTTAGAGATCTACCCATGATCTGCAGATCATGGGATTGTATAAATATAGCGAGGCTCTAAGTTGTAAATGAAGGGGATAAATTGAGAAAGAAAGGATGAAGAATTGAGTCTTATCTAAGTGTAGAGTCGATTCGTTGGGTCGTAGAGTAGGAGAAGACGCTACAGCTGAGTGCGCAGAGGCCTAATAGTCTGTAGCTGAGTGAGAGGACCCCTGCAGCTGAGTGTGCAGGGCGAGTCGATTCTGTAACCATTGAAGAAGTAATAAAGAGAAGCTTCATATCATTTCTACATATCTTTTTCTTGTTTTGTGCATTGAATGTATTGGGTATAAATTGCAATTTCACTATTTATATGGTGCGAGAACTTATATGATTGTGATGATTAAGTGAATATAATATAAAGTATTTGTTTACGCGAAGTTAACTAAAAATTATAAGAAGATAAGTAAGATCCATGGTGTAACTTGGGGAAATAGAGCAGATCGCTACTTTAACAGCGTGAAAGCACCTCAACCCCTGGTTAGGGTTGTGCGAAGGCAATTATAATAGATAGCGAAGGCCTCGCAGGTCAAGGCAGCGCGCGAAGTGACCTGCGTGAAGCCATTCACAATTGGACTAAATCGACCCCTCAGACATCTCCAGGGTGTGGAAACTTGGTTCTAGCATCCCCCCATATTGCTTTGGGTGAGACTTCAGTCCATGCTCCATGGGTTGATGCCAAAAGGGCCAGTAGTGTAGGGATTTGGTTGGATAATTAGCTCTGGACCTAGGTCAAGCCCCCTCAAGCCAATAGATAAACAGAAAGCGCAACAGCCAGTGCGCACATCACCTAGAAAGCACCCACAGATGAGAAATTCCACTACGCAAGAGAAGCGCAAGGTGATTGACCTAGAACCTAAAGCCGATGTTGAAGAACTCCATGTGGGTGCGAACGAAATTGATGCGAAGGGGGCAAAGGACATTGATGTGGATGGGTCTAACCCCATTTCTAAACTGCCCGAGTACATTCCTTCATGAAGAGGCAAGACAAAGGTTTCGAAGGATATTGATGAAAGTAAGGTCACACTGCACACACCCTTACTACCCAACCAAATCATCTTTGATGGACCATGCTTGGGGTGCATCCCCATTTTAAAATTGGAGGACTGGCATTTGGCTGGTATGGAACACTTTCCCCATTTAGAGATGGATCAACTCATGTGTCGCCTCTTCTACAAAGACTCTAGTGTAACTGTGCTCGAGCCAAGGAAGTGGGTAAAAGGGGTGGATAAGGTGAGTCTACTAAACATGCTATGGGTATTGCATTACAACTGCACACCCATAACCATGGTAGTGATCAAACAGCTACTATGTTTGGTGCATGATGGATGTTTGTGTCTAGAAGAGTCGATATCCATCACTGACATGTTGATCCATAGGATCACTCGGCTGTCGCACTCGGGAGAAAATTCGGCCATGGCGTTTGGCGGAAAGACAGGCAAGTGCAACCTCGTTGAAGCAATCAAGGATAAATTCAAACTCTCTAAGAAGTCACTCAACTATGCCATCATAAGTATAACTGACCCCGTGATCAAAGTAGCAATGCAAATCTTGACAAGAAAGATTATGCGAAAGTGTCACACTAATGAAGTGTCGGCACCAGTCGTAGCCTTAGCGGACTAGTGTGCGAAGGGTGTATAGTTTAACTGGGTGCGCTACCTTTGCAATGAGTTCTCGTGAACTGCAAAGAGACGCAGTATCACAGCAAAACATTCCACTATGCATGGTTGCTACTGTCCATAGTGCTGGTCACATGGGAGTTACCAAAGGATAGCCAGTTTCCTCTGGTTGCACCCAACCTACCGAAAGCAGCAGAGTTCGCTTCACTATGGGCTACGAAGGACCCTCAAAGGGTCAAGGACAGCAAGATATTTTGGATCTTGATGGAGATGAGTATCCATATGGCCATCAACTACAAACCGCGCTTGTTGCCAACTGATTTTGAGAAGCTGCAAGAGTATGTGGAGTTCAAGGCTAACTTCCACCGTGTCTCAATACACATGCAAAAGGATCCTGAGCATAAATGGTATGGCCTACCATACCTAGCCATAGACGATGCGATTATAGTGGTCCTCAATTGTTGTCCAGCAGATTGGCGCATTGCCTCGGACTTGACAATTGGGTCGAGCAAGTCTGCAGCGCAGCGAAAAAAGGAAGAGGTCAAGTTGAAGATGGAACAGTTGGGCACGAAGAGAAAAAGGGAGGCTGAGGACAAGGCCAAGGCAGAGTGTGCCGCCGCAAAGTAGATGGGAGGATAGGCATAAGAAGAGGAGTGTGGGTTTGACAAGAGTCAGAAGTTTCCCTCCCTGGAGAAAGAAGAGGAGGATCAGTAATGGGAACCAGGAGGAGTGGACCCAGAGACCACTTCATTCCACATTAAGTGCAATCGAGATCCAAAGAAGGTAGGGTCACGAAAGAAGTCTAAGGCCAACAAGACTTCTCTCAATCTGATCACCTTAACAGAAGGTGATCTGAATGATATCAGTGATACGGTAAGGGATGCACCACGAAACTGCTGCAGCAGTTTGAGCTACAATAGAAGTAGGCCTTGGGTTCCATTCAGATGGGTCTGCATAAGCTACAGATCTAAGTGTTGCAGGTACAGACCAGTGTGGGACAAATCAATGTGGCATCAACTAGTTTGGTGTTAGGCACATCGGAAGCAGCAGGGATGGTGCGCACACTGGATCTCCGAGAAATAGTGATGGGGGAGGGAGCACTAACCATAGAGACCGAAGCTGACAGGCCCGTTGTCAGTGCCCTCAAAGAAGCTGGGCTCAAATTGGTCATGCTTTCCAGTGAGGCACTTCAAATTTTGCAGGATGGCATGATCACGAAACTTTGGGCCCACGAACAGCACGCATTACAAGTAATCAGTGAGCATAAAGTCAAAAAAACTCATACGACTATACAAAGAGATTCTTCTATTGACCTCATCAAAGCCATCATAGACAAAAATGAGTGCATGGCCAAGGTAGTGGCTGAGGCATGTAGGTCTGTCCCAGAGTTGGACATTCTCGATGATGATCCAGTAGATGTGCAGATTCTGAAGCTCGCTACCAAAGTGCATGACATAAGAACAGAGTTGGAAAAGGTTCATTTTGACCTAAACCTTAAGATTACAGAACTACAGTTGAAGGCCCAGCCTTCAACCCTACTAGAAGTCAGAGAGTAGTGAGAGATATTTGTGAAAGACATGGTGGCAGCAGTGGACAATGCAATAAATGATTCACTACGCTCTTCGAGCAATCGCTCAAAGTAGTCACCAGCCTGCAAGAGGACCCCAATGTACAGAGGCTGGAAACGGAGGTGCAGGAGTTGCAGCAGTGATATGATGAAGTTAAAGCAATGGCGTACACCGTTGCCATCACACAAAGGTTAGCAAAGCTGTAGGAGGCAAAGTCACCGAAAGAGCAAGTGGACGTAGCTCAGCACAAGGAAGCAGTGCTGAAGTCTCGCTTGAAGCCTTGGATGGACGAGGTATATTTGATCATGGCCAATAGTGAAGGAAATCTCACTAGGCTGCAGGCGACTCAGCAAAAGATATAGTCAGATAATACAGGGCCAGCGACAGAGCAGCTGGTGGAGGAGATGAAGCAGGCGCAACACAAAGCACTACCGAAATTGTAGTAGTCCAAGTGGAGCTGGGAGGTCTTCATGACAAGATCTCCATGCTAGCTGAGTGCCTCCAGGGGGAGTCACCATGTTTGTGTTGGGGGTCTATTGGGAATGGGTCCCCTGGGTTAATTCTGGGGTTAAAAGCCCAAGTTTTGGGGCAGAAAGCCTGAATTTTGTATAAAGGAACGTAAAGTCTCCAAATTTTGTGGTCGCAGAGTGCGAAGATATCAAGGGTCAAAAAGAGTTTCCGCCCTTAGTTTAGATAGGTTGTTTCGGCTTGACGAGATCATCCCTTGGTCCGTGGACCATGGGATTGTATAAAAAGAAGTGTTAGAAGAGTTTTTATGAGGAAAATGATAGTTGGAGTCATTGATGAGTCTGCGAAGAGCTAAGAGTGAGATTCTTAGCATAGGAAAGAGGCTCTGTAGCTGAGTGCACAGAGGCCTAGGGTAGAAGTCCACAGCTGAGTGCGCAGACCCTTGCAGTTGTGTGTGCAAGGTAGTTAGAGTCTGTACTGGAAATCTGAGTCATCAATAAAGAGAAGTATTCTAAAATTACTGTGTATTTTACTTCTGTCAATTGCATGCGATTATGTTATGATCAGCATTGGGTTTATGTTTCATGGCTAATTTAAGGTGCGAATCTATATGTTTTCCTTTGCTATATGAATGCAAGTATAGATATATGTTTACAAAAAGATAATCTTAATTACATGGTAGAGTTGGTGAACAGTTAAGATAATTCAGGAAACTATATAGAAAAGTAGTTACAGAGGTGCGTAAGTGCCTGAATCGATTTTAGGGTTATGTGAAGGATGTTCGCAGACCTTCGCGAAGGTTTTGAAAGACTAATAAAGAAGTACTTCGATAAGCTCTAAGGGCTTATCAATCTACGCAAAGATAGAGTTAAAGTGTAAAACTGACATCACAACCATCTCAAGGTGCAGAAACTTGGTTCCTGCATCCCCCCATACTACTTCGAGTGAGACTTCAGTCTGCGCTGCGTGGGCTGATGCCGAAAGGGCCAGTAGTGTAGGGATTTTCTTGGCTGACTAACATTGATCGTGGGTCAAGGCCCATCAATCCAACAGGGACAGTTACAATATGGATCTAAGTTTTTAGAGTGCCTAAACATGTTATAAAATTATATATTATGGAGCAATGGAACACATAAAATATTGCAGAAATATAAACAGAGAAAACGCATAAAACAAGAGAGACACAGATATACATGGTTCACCCAGTTTGGGCGACATCCACCTTGAACAGCTAGTCCTTCCTTTCTATTATCCAGCAAAATGAAGAGACACAACCTACAGCAGATCCGCTATAATTTCCTCTGTTTTCTCTCACAGTCTCACCTCACTGCTTCTCACTCGGAGAATACACATATATTTTACAGACTCAATACAATGCCCTCATACAAAGAGAGGGGTTGCCTTCTAGAGCAAAAAACCCTAAAATAAACATAAGTTCTACCGTCAGATCATCCACCTAATGAACGGCCCAGATTGACTAGAAATTACTATACTTTTACAAGGCAATTTTACATATGTTTTTAGCTTCGGGAGCGCTACCCCTGAAACCCCCCACAAGGGGGGGCTCCCCGAAGGTCGCAGCTACCCCCCCTTGGACCCCCTTGCAGCGAATATTTTACGGGCGGTGTTTCCGTCCCATTTCGAACTGGGGTCCAATGTGGCGATACCTTTGAATACAGAAGATAATCATGCTCCACACCCAACAATCTCCCACTTGGAGACTGATTATAGCAACTCCACCGCTGCTTCATTTGCTGGACAATGACTCCTCTTTGGACCTGGTTGTTTCTCATCTTCTTCATCATACTTGAAGGACCAATGAAACTGAGCATATTCTCAGTTTCTCCCTAGTTACAACTTTTGTTAGCATATCTGCAGGATTCTGGCTAGTGTGTATCTTTTCTAGCTTCAACTCTCCATCTTCCAACACTGGTTGTATGAAATGGTACTTGAGCTGTATGTGTTTAGTCCTAGAATGAAATGTTGAGTTCTTTGCAAGATGAATGGCACTTTGGCTATCATTGTATAAAGTGCCCATATCATGCTCCTTACACAATTCACCCATAAACCTTTGTAACCAAATCATTTCTTTACTATCCTTTGTAGTAGCAACATATTCTGCTTCTGTTGTTGAAAGTGCAACAACACTTTGGATTTTTGAAACCCAACTGACAGCTGTTCCACCTACAATAAATACATATCATGTAGTGCTCCTCCTTTTATCTTTGTCACCTTCCATATCTGCATCAACATATCCCTATAGAGAAATGTTTGAACCACCAAAGCATAACGCTTGATTTGTGGTACCTTTCAAATATCTAAGAATCCATTTCACTGCCATCCAATGTTCCTTTCCTAGATTGTTCATGTACCTGCTTACAACTCCCACTGCATGTGCAATATCAGGCCTTGTGCAGACCATTGCATACATTAAGCTTCCAACAGCTGATGCATATGGAACCTTAGACATATAATCCATGTCTTCTTGGGTCTTTGGTCACATTTCCTTACTAAGTTTGAAATGGCTAGCAAAAGGTGTACTAACTGGTTTTTCATTGTGCATATTAAATCTTTTCAACACCTTTTGTATGTACTCATTCTGAGACAAT